>BRDA01009407.1:25719-35719 GCA_036984385.1 Crenuchus spilurus | reverse complement strand
AAGTTTAGACACCTAAAGTTAAAGAACAAGCAGTAAAATATAATGATTGTTTTTCTAATTGAAATTGAACGAAACCAGTCTCTACAGAGAATAATCTTCTATGCAATTTAAATTTGACTTAATTTTGTATCACAATATTTAATACCACTACAATTTAATTTAATGTTCTGGCTTTAAACGAAAAACACCCATCATTGTGTTTACTGCCAAATGTTTACTTGACAAAACACTCCCAAATTTCCAAACTATTGTTAATGCTTTTTATCATTTTAATCTCTGTAATCTGTACAGAACTCTTTGGCTGTTACTTTGTAGGACTGGATGTTACAATCCCATATGTTTCTGCACCACAATTCTGAGTCAGCTGCCAGGTAGTTAAGTCACCATAAAGACACATAATCAGTTGTGTACTTTAAGCAAAAAAAGGTTGAATTGGTGCTTCTTATTTGTATTAGAAAGGACTGCAAGCTGTAGTATAGAACTGATTACCAAATTTCAGTACTGAAACTTTCTAATACTTCCAATTTGCAACTACATTCTAAACACAGAATGAGAGAATTTATTATTTTATTTTTTGGCAGATGTTTCTCTAATAATCTGATAATTCACCATGACTTTAACCAGATTTTAAGCAGTTAAGAAGATTGATGGATGGATGTTTCTCGTAATTTAGTGACATAAATGTGTTGTAGTATAATGCTGTAGGGCTCATTGGGCTAAATAGTTAGCTGCTTCATTCTTGATGGAGTTTTAAAAAATGCTTTGTCCTGTTAAAAGAGAAAGTAGAAAGTACTGGAAAAGTTCTAGTGTGTTTCAAGTGTTCATTTAGTCTAGTGTATAAAAGGCTAATGAAAATCAGTCAAAATCGCCTGGTTAAAAAAGGTACTATTAAAGTCTGATATAAAAAAATCTACTATAAAAGCTATAAGATCGACATCCATGGGTGTTCAAATTCAGTACATTAAATTTGTGTGTCACTACTGGTCAGTGTAGAAAACATTTATGCTGAAAGCAACTGACATTTGACACAAAAGCAAAACGGATTTGGTTTCCCCAGCACCAACATAAAACTTTGCCTTTAAGGTTTGTACAATTTTTCCAATCTCTTTCCCACTCAAATCATCTGACCCCTCCTTCTAGAGATGTGTGCCTAATCTATTTCCTCAAACTAACTACAAGATCCTTTTATCTGATTTGGAATATCTCCTTACAGCTGTGACCAAACCCTTCCAAGTTCCTCCCTGTCCTTCCTTGCCTAAAGTGCTGCATTATCATAATTAACAACAAAATCTTCAGTACAGAACAAAAAAGTACCATTGTATTACATGGGAAACATCCCTCCATCACATATTTTATTTGGCTAGGATAACAGGCATTGGCTTCATCTACTTCCTCATCTTGCTGCCTTTCACACTGTACTAAGGTTATGAAAGGGAGTATTAATATAAATGTGTATTTTCAAAACTTTGGTGTTTTGTCTGCAAAAAATCTGGCACAAATGTAAATAACTTGCAAATGTAAAGTATGTGTGTTTGAAATATAAATATGTATTATCAAAATGTTTAAAACGGCTTTAAAGCCTGTGTGTCAACCCATTTGAATAACAACAGCTTCAATAGAAGTTAAAGTTAACTTATGACGTTCTAACCTCTAAAACAAATATGTACACAAGTTAGTAAGTACTGATTCAGGTATTTGGCTGTGCGTATAAATAATTAAATAAAGTGGCACATTTTTGATATCCCATTGGATGTTCACCAAAGTTTAGCAGGGATAACCAACTATGTGTGTTTAACATATTTACTACTTTTGAAAATAAGTCGTCAGAGCATGTAGTACTCAAATAAGTATAACAAAGCTATGCAAATTGGAATACAGACAAAGTAACAAAGAGCTTTTATCATTCTGTTATCATATGTCCTGAGCTTAGAGTGACTATTTGTGAAGGTAGAGAAAAAGCAGTGCAGAGACACTGACAGAGAAGCTCTTGTGCAATGAACAAAGCTTTGCTGCTCTATGCCCAATGCTGACCTCACCACTTGCAACAGCTGAATAATAACAGCTGCCTAACAGAGATCGTTTCTGTGAGCTTGCGTGTACGTGTAACTCTAGTACTCTCACATTTGGAATACTAAGCACAGACTACAAGGCAAAAAAGCACATGGTGATATTGTAAAACAAACAGCACACAAGCCTGGTCACATCATCTTGAGAATCAAAGGTCTTCAGAAATTCGTACCACTGTCTGGTTTGTAGTTCAGTAATAAAATGCTTAGTATTGGAGATGAATGATCGAAATTGGCCAAAAGCGATGTCATCTTAAAACATGCAACAGACCAATTTGTTCATTTCTACAGATTTGTTGCTATTTTATGACAAAAATCACATCATAGTTTAAAAGACTAAACAGTCAAATGTTTCTTATTCTCAATATACCATTTTATTTGATTGATATTAAATAAGCAACTGACTTTCCTTTAAGAGAGTTAAAAAGCCAATTTGTCCCATTAGCAAGATATATAATACATATTATTTATACTGAAACTTTAATTAAGAGTAAGAACTATAAATGGGCAAATATGTGTATTTAGTATCCAGTATAAATGTGTTTAATATTCAAGAAATTGGAATTAGACTTAAAGGATTTCTCCTTTTGACAACTCAGTACTACTCATATGTACAGAATTTGCTTACTCCACTGGCTTGTACATAAGCCTAACCAAATTATAACCAAATACAGTGTTGTCTGAAGAAACTGCATACCTGCACAACTGAACAGTGTGCAGATGTTTTCAATTAGTGAAGGCTATGAACTGTGGCAGCCTTAATGGAGCTCAGATCCACCCTGCTGAGCCAACAGGGTGTGTGTTCTCTAAACCCCATGAACTCACTGATCAATTGCTGAATAGATGTTGAGTCTGCCAGCTATGACATCATTATCCAGGCAAAAGAGAACAAAGAGAATAAAAAAGAAAGACATTCACAGCTTCAGTCAATCTGAAAGCTAACTTAGCAATGTACACAAAAGCAATATGCACTTGTAAAACAATGCTGTCATTACACAAGCTTGTTTCTTCAAAACATGAACTTGACTGTAGAAAAAATAAAACATTCCCAACGTTTTAAGGCAGTTTAGTTTGGGGTTTAACAATACATTCAATCACAATTCAATTAGACTTAAATAAAAACATCAGTAATATCAATTAATGATTTGCTATTCTCACAACATTCCAAGCTAGACTGAGTTGTCAAACTTTCCTATTCAAATAATATATCGGAATTAGAATTACATAATACAGCCACAGTTTTGCATAGCTTTGTTATACCATTTTAGAGATTTCTGTAATTTTGGAACATTTCTGTTGGTCCATTTTTCATGCAATTTTCACAAAATATAAAAGACTTCTCAGGTTTGCAATTGGCATAAAAATGCTACATCAACTGTAATTTATTTTAAAGTTGATATAAATCATTTTAATTTTTGCCATCTTTTCAGAAGTACTTGATCTTGTAAATAAATAAATAAAAAAAACTGCACAAAAATGGACAGCATATGGAGCCTTCCACATTAACTAAATGTGTGTACATGTGTGAACAATCACTTATCTAAACTATAATAACTGTGGAGTGCTGTATTTGTGCTTGCTTCCAATCCTATTACGGAATCAGATTTTTTTTTATCTGTGTATGGTTGTGATGTACTCAGTGATTCCATGTATGGCTTGGAGAAGAGACGACACATGGAGTCTGTTCAGAGCTGCCTTTCATAAACACTTATTAAAGGCATACACATACTTAATTTACTAAACTGGGTTCCATGTATCCGTGACCTTTTTACATTCGAGTGAGAGTTATATGAATAAATAAGCATTATTACACACCAATGTTGAATAAAACATTTATAAAACCAATTTTAAATGTACACAACTTCCTATCTTGACAGCAAATGGTAGAATGTATATACAGCAAGCATTTAGAGATAAACTTTAAAACTTTAAAGAACATGCTGGTTTTTTAGTCTTACGTATTTATATCTATTTGTTTTTAGTTGCACTTAATCTTGTGTTAGTGCCAGCAGTTTAGCCTCCAAAATATGTATCAGAAACATGTTAAATATAACTGAAGAAATTATATCAGTGCTGATATATTAATTAACAGACACACACACAATAATGGCCTTCTGTGCCATGTCAATCTTCAGAGCCATACAATGTATACTGTTTTAGATAAACCTATGATTATAGCACAATTTCTGCAATTCCATTCCATGTCCTGCCCGTTCCATTACTGTTTCAGCATTAGCCAAGACCTACAATGGTCACCCATAGCTATCTGTAGAAACTGCAAAATGTATTGTTGCTTTAAAGCTAAATACTATGGTTACTGCATTGGTAAATTTTCAGCTTTGCAATGTATGGGAGCCTTATCACTGCTATATGCAATACCACTGCTAAAAGTTTACACATTACACTGGCCTTACTTTGGTCATATTGCAGAATTGTGGCACAGTATACTTTTTTATATGCCACACCCGTACTCCAACAACATGCCAAAATAACTACTCAAACACATACCAAAACGTATGAACTTTCAGCTTGGCCTGTCATCTTTGCCTTACTGCAATCTGAGATGATCAGTTATTTAAGCTTTCTTCCTCATAGTTGTTAGCTTCAATAACCATAAGTTTACATTGCATACAAAATCCAGTTTTCACCAGATTTGTGTAATATAAAAAAAAAATCAGGAAACATTTATTGAGACGTCATGAATCTTACAAAAACAAAAGTTCTATTATTCTATTTGGTACTTTAGTTCCTTTAGAAGGCATAACTGAGTAGCGTTTGTTTATTTTAATCTGAACTGTGTCGGTATTTATTTGAGTTAAAGAGAGTTAAAAAGTACTATCTAAAACTAAATTTGTTAATCAAATGTACTTATGTGGCAATTATGGACTAAAAATTATTACTGCAACTGGCAATTCAACATGAGAAAATTACAGACTGAAGTTTTTCAAAACAATATAGAGCCAGTTGTCAACTTTGTTTCATCACAGCTCAGAACTAGGACAGCCAAGTTTGCTTGAATTTTAGCAGTGTGTCCCCAAAACAGAAACGACTAGTGTAGGAGGAAATTCACTCTGCTGTCATAAAAATGCAGCTGTCAAACCTCACTTTACAAAGTTGAGCTCTCAACTCATTCAGCATTGACAAGCTGGAGTTTGGTAAAATGATATGCTTATTTGCATCTAGGTCAGGATTTTTTTTTTAATGTGTCATAGTCAGAACAAAATCTCATAATTTAAAATAAATAAATAAATACAAATCAGCAGCTGCCCTTCACATTGTGTCAAAATTTCAACAAAACTGAACCAACAGTATTGTCCCAAAACAACTTGGAATCAAGTCTTGTTAACTAGTTAAGTATATTGCATTACTCTCCTATTAAATCACCATTTTAGAGTTGCATTTTTTTCCAGACAGATACAATATGCAGTTTATGTTACTGTGGGCAGCATGCTACGACTGCAGAGTTGTGGTAATGGTTGCAGAATGACTAAAGAGGACAGCTTCTATCTGAATGCAAGCAGACTGGACAGCCAGGCCTATCGTTCCCTGCATCTTAATGCAGCTGTTTGTTCATAGAGACAAGGAGGGGTTGTGTGTATGGAAAACACTCTCTCATACCCCTCCCAACAGAACACATAAGCCCTGCAACTAGTAAACAAGTCTGCATTAACAAAGGGTGATTCTGACATTCTGCAGAGAGAGAGAAGGAGAGAGAAAGAAGGAGAGACAGAGAGAGAAAGAAGGAGAGAGAGAGAGAGAGAAGGAGAGAGACAGAGAGAGAGAGAGAGAGAGAGAGAGAGAGAGAGAGAGAGAGAGAGAGAGAGAGAGAGAGAGAGAGAGAGAGAAGACATGGAAGGAGGAGAGGAGAACGGAGTGGAAAAGAAGAGGCAAGAAGAAGGGCAAACAGCTAGTTGTTTTTTGGGGCCAGTGCACAGGGCTCCATTCTATTTGAATCATGAAAATGTCTTCCTTCACTTATCTAACCTGCATAAATAATGTGCATATCTACATAAGGAATGTGTGTAATCTCTTAAGGTACAGTTTGTTCCATTCAAGTTTGATAAACACTGCTCTAGGTCAAAATGCATCATAGGACAGGAGGGCTAGCATGCACGGCAAAGCTTTCACCCCACCCTACAGGTTTCTCTCTCTCTCTCTCTCTCTCTCTCTCTCTCTCTCTCCCCCTGCCTCCTTCCCACTTCCTCTTGTTAATCTTGCTATCTATCCCTTTCAGTCCCAAATCTCCAGCAGAAGCCTTTTGCAAGCAAATTCATGATGAATCCATCGTCCTGCACTGTTTTGCACTCATTCATATGAAAATAAATGAGCTGTGCTATAGACTCATACACAAGAAAGTAAAGAGAGATCAGAAAAGAGCATGAAGGTATAGGGGAAAAACATTAAATGATAAAACCATTTACAAGAGTGGAGACGATATTGATAGACATGAAAGAAGAAGAGGAAAGAGAGAAAGAGGGAGAAAGAGAAGGAGGGGGCAGAGAGGAGAGAGCGAGACTTAAATTCCTTACCCTGCATGCTTTTGCCAAGGCCTTGTCCCAGCTTCCATCCATGTTTCTGAAGTAGCCGATGGCCAATGTTATCCTGATGGGAGGAAAAGAGGAAAAAAAGACCAAAAATATTCCAATAATAAGAGGTGCTTTCCACACACGCTTTCACCCACACATATACACTTTTACAACACAAGCCCACACAGCAGCAAGACTATGGTAACAAAATCTTCATCATGATCAAAATCATCACCTGCTATACCCTCACAGAGGTCAGAACTCCTTGTCAGAGAAAAGTGAGGGAAGGAGGGAGGGAAAGGGGTAGGAGAAGTGGAGAGGGGTAAAGAGAACGAATAAAGGACAGGTCACAGGGACAATCTGCTGTAAAGCAACCCTATTTGCTCCTATATTCTATATGGGGTTACCACTAACTTGCTAAGTAAAAACTAAACAGGGATGAGAACTATTCAAGTCTTCACTGTACACTGCGAAAAATATCTTGGCACATGAAATCACCTTAAATCTAGTGAATGAATATTATTTTCCACTTGGAAATCACAATAATGTTATGCAACCCAAGCTATTTAGTTTATTTGAGCGTGTTTTAAGTATCTGCTCTTACTTTATACCTTTAAAGGTTTAACAATTTCAAACACAGAAATGAAATACCAACAAAAACTTCATCATGTGCTGAAATTTAAAACCGTTACACTGAAATATCCTTCACTTCACAATTCTCACATTTCATTCACCATATTCTGTGCAAAACACTGTGAATGATTAAAACTAGGCATTGTGGGTACTAGGGCTGCAAATCTTTGGGAATCGAACAAATTGATCCAGAATCGATTCTTGGGGTCACGGATCGATTTTTTTCCCTATTATTTCAAATCGAAACTAAATACTTTACCGTTGCAATCTCTGCAAATCGCATGAGTCGCGTCAAGCCCTTTCTTACCCGGGCCGGGTTGACAGTAAAATCCAAAGTGTTTCCAAATGGTTGCTTTCAAAGACCGCGGCTTGGCTTGCATGCCTGTACATAGCCCACGCTGCTTCCTTGTTTTGCCTAGCACTACGGTGGCTGAGAAGGCACATCCGCACCCGCAAAAAATTGAAAATTCTGAATCGTTCAATGTGAGAAATGCGACTCGAGCTCGAAGCGATTTTTTCCTGCACTGCTAGTGGGTACCTTTTATCAGAATAAATGAAGGGCTTTTACTATGCACGCACCCACTATTAGATAAAAGGACTTTTTTAAAGTCATACAGAAATTTCAGTGTTGTAATTCTTGAGACTCTCGAGTCTGCAAACAATGTGTATTGTTACATTCCAATATCACAGTAGTAGATGATTTTTTTCAGGTTTGGACAGTCTCTTTATGAGCAATATTACTTATACTCACTTGACTTAAGATGATTTCACTTGTCAAAACCTTTGCAGTGTAGGACCTGACTTGTATACACTAAACGGGGCATTATACACCATACAATGGAGCTTAACAGCCAGCACTGCACACAAATTCTAGAAAATCAAACTCTGAGTGTACTGATTCACCTTCAGTGTCAGAGTAAGGAAAAGGGAGGGGGGAATGCACGGTTATATACGTATCATGGCATGTACATACATATATAAACCGCTCCAGAGAGATTAATACACAAACAACTGGTAAGATAAAAATAATAAATAAAAAGGGAAAAGAAACAATAGAAAATACGAAGAAATCTTGCATCAACATAAAAACTTCCACAAGCTTTTCTGTGAGTTCACCATGACAACAGAACCACCACGAAAACATACAGAATGCAGCCGAAACGAGAGCGAGATAGAGAAAGAAAGCAAGAGAGTGAGGTAGAAGCAGAGATAGAGACAGAGGAAAGAAAGAAATGGAAGAGGGAGATAGTGGCCTCGGGTTACCATTAAGAGGCCCAGTGTGTGTGCACATGTATGTGCGTGGGAGAAAAGGAGAGAGAGTGTGTCTGGATAAGAGATTATTCAAATGTTTTGTTAAATAAATAAATAAATGAAATGCAAACTACATCGTTTCAAACTACATCAAGCCACAAAGACACTTCAACATCTGTGTCTAATCATTCCAAGCACACTAAAGGGAAAATGGGTCTGACAATCTAGAAAATAAAAAAAGAGACAAACATGAGGACAAGGGGAAAAAATATTTTCAGTGAAGACAAAAAAGGCACAAAAAGTTGTCATAAAAATGTAGAAGAGGGTGAATACCAAAACCATTAACCAGCATGCAGCTTTTTGTTAACCCACTTAACAAAAAGAGACGGCGGTGTTAGTATTGACTGTATACTGAGCATATACAGAGAGGAGGGGGAGGGGCCAAAGAGTCATGGATGGAGGTTAGAGATGAGAACAGGCACACGCAAGGTCATCTAAACTGAGGACACAGGCTAAAAGGGTGGGATTAGACTGAAGCAGGCCGAGCCATGAATGGTGGTCTCAGAGTCAAAGGGCAGAGCAAGAACAAAGTTAGTGCAATATGGTCAGGGTGGGTGTGGTCACCTGCACAAAACACGCCCAATTTTTGTAACCATCATATTTTCTCTGCCACATCTGTAATGTACCTTAGAAATTAAAAACATTCAGCTTGGTTAGAGATGGGAGGGCTTTGTTTGGATTACTGTGAAGAAATACTGCTGTTCACTGATTGTGAAGTTAAAAAATTAACTTGGCCAAATACAATAAAGAAGCATCATATAAATATGGCACTTGTTGGTTGGTTTGCTTTAACTCTTCTGTCCAGTTCATCCCAAATCAGCTCCATGGGGTTTAAGTCTAGAGACTGTGCTGGTCACTCCAGGTTTTCAAGCTTACCATGTTGTTCTTTTTTCCTGAGGTAGTTGTGTCATAGCTTGCACTTGCTGTAGGATGACCAGCTAGGTGCATACCAAAAACGTTGGAAAACTTAATTGGTAGTGTGTATATACACTACTCACAAAAAGTTAGGGATATTTGGCTTTCGGCTTTATGGGTAAACTTACTTTGACCTTCTCAGTATGCTTTACATAACTTGCTGTGTGTGTATTGTATGTATGTATGTATATATATATATATATATATATATATATATATATATATATATATATATATACACACACACACACACACACACAACACATAAGGTAAAATCAGTTCATGTAGGAAGAAGAATCAATTCGGGCTCTGGGAGTTCTCTAAACACGTCTCTTGGATTAACATATTGGTTTTTTCCACAGGACTTAAGTCTATCCCACAATACTCTCGTTACTGGTCATCACCACTTTCCTGTTAACTATTTCTCTGAATTCGTAACCAGAGCACACACACACACACACACACACACACACACACACACACACACACACACACACATATATATATATATATATATATATATATATATATATATATATATATATATAT
>BRDA01009407.1:2719-25709 GCA_036984385.1 Crenuchus spilurus | reverse complement strand
ACCAATGCTGGACTGTTCTGAGGCTGCATTCTGCACACTCGGCCTTCAGCACATGCAAAGTTATATATATATATATATATATATATATATATATATATATATACACACACACACACACACACACACACACACACACACACACACACACACACACACGAGACCAATGCTTAAGTCTCTTTATCAATTGTCCTTTCACCACTACTGGTCATTGCTCTCATAACACCCTATCTGAATTCAGGACACCTTTTTTGGTTATACAATTAGGTTCTCTGCACAAATCTCTTGAGGGTCTCGGGCTTAACTAAGAAGAAGGATGTACTTGACTAAAATGGAATACACAGACTAGTGGAATTAAAGCTAAAGCCTCCTTCTCTCTCCCCACAATCATCAGTTCATGCTTAATGTACTGAGAAGTGGAGGAGGATTTCAGTTTAATGGATAATGTTCTGGTATGTAAACCACCAGTTATATTACCTTTCATACGTGGCTTATAGATAACAACTACACTCACAAAACCAGTGTGTGTGTGTGTGTTCTGCAACATATCTTGTCCAAAAAGGGATTCAGAATGGGATTTGAAGAAATATTCATTTCACTTTCTATCTATTTTAGAGATGTGCTAAAGGTCTTTCCATTTTAAACAATATAATTTCTGTAAGAAATCAAACATCTTTTTTCATCTGAATTTCTGTCTTGAATAAAATTAGAAATTAGAACTAAATCCAACACATCTCACATATCTTGTTTTATTGTTATATTTATTTGGCACCGCTAGCTGTTCTTTACATTGTGTGAAGAATTCATGAAAAATGGACCAAAAGAAATTGTCCAAAATAACCATTACAGTTGCTTACATTATATGTATTTTTTTTCCTTCTCCTGTAACATGTTTTTGGAAACTGCTATTCTAGTGGTGACAAAATGTTTTTGTTCAATGTGCAAGAGAAAGATAATCATCCTGAGACCGTTTTCATTTATCAGCAGTGCAGATGTGCTTGCAGCACGCCCTGCCCAAATGGCCTGCAATGCAGTGGTTCTGCAGCAGATCTTGCTAACGTAAATGTGTGGACACACACACACACACACACACACACACACACACACACACACACTCCATTTGGTTGTTTGGAGGACACAAGCTGCAGGGAGAAGGTTGAGATGACCTCATATTACCTACTGATCTCTGCATAATAATTCCAGCCTACATTTAAGCCAATCAGGATTACAGCCCTTCAAAGAAGAGGAGAGACTCAGTCATTTATAGAGTCACAACATTCTCAAGCAGCCAATCAGAATTTTCTGAATCAAGCCTGCTGGTTTTACCAGGCTTTCATTGGTGGTAGGCAATGATG
The DNA here is from genome assembly GCA_036984385.1 of Crenuchus spilurus. Lineage (NCBI taxonomy): Eukaryota > Metazoa > Chordata > Actinopteri > Characiformes > Crenuchidae > Crenuchus > Crenuchus spilurus. The sequence goes on along the minus strand of BRDA01009407.1, from coordinate 24,357 downwards.
GGCAGATGTTTTGAGGTGTGTCCACAAAAAGTAGGCGGGTTTTGTGCAGATGAACAAATGAGTGTGCTAAAATAAAACAGACAGATGAAAAGCAACAACGCCGAAGAATCCAACAGCAGTGCAAGTGGAGTGAAAACATGTCCATACGAACCTGGCTTTTAAACCCTGGCCTGTCAAAAGAACAGTCAAACGTCACACAAAAACGGAAGAAAAATGGCCAGACTCTACAACTCTCTACTGTTCATACTATCTCGTTTTGTTGTTGTTTGTTATTATTATTATTTTAAACCAGAGCAATCTTTCCATTATATTATTATGACAGTGTCAGACATCTACAAATTTGACAAGCTGTCAGTCTGCATTTGTTAATATAAATGACTGAAAAAAGAAAATAAAAAAATATATATTGTCCAAACAGGTACACTCCCACAAAGAATAAACTGTTGGTGAAAAAGAGAGGGAGGTGTGCAATGTGCTGCTATTAACCCAGTGAGAGAAGCAGAGGCGATGGGGGAAAAATGAAGGGTGTTAAAAGAGCCTGAAACAAAGTGTGGGATCTAAAGGGATAAAAAGAGATGCACATGGTAGCATCTGTGTGCTATCAAGTTTAAGGAATACATTTTTAAACCCTTCTTTGCGTGTGTGTGTGTGTGTGTGTGTGTGTGTGTGTGTGTCAGAGCGCATGTGTGTGCATATGTGGTCCCATAAGTTCTCACAGCTGCTGTTGTACAGCATGAATGTTATACTGATATACAGTAAATGAGCATTTAGGTCTGTGGTTTTGTTTTGATGTTTAAAATCACCATCTTTAAAAGCAAGAACACTATCTTCTCCAAAAAGCAACAAGTGAAAATATAAATTTGAAAGATTTTGAAAATCTGTAATTATTGGGGTTTAAGTCCATTTGCATGCAACCATATTCCTATATCTCTAAAACACCTACTACCTCACAACTTCTTCACAGGCGTCATCAGGTAGGCACCTCCCTTTATAAGTGTTTCACTGAATTATTCACAAGATACCTCTGGAAGACTCAACAGTGAGGATGACACAATTATAATTGAGATTCCACAATCAGTGCAGTTCCTCTCATTTTTTGTATTTTTACACTCATACTGGTGTATTGCATATTATAGCACCTGTGCTCATGAAGACAAAAAAATTGCTAGTTTACAGGCACATCTTCATGCAGCTACTGTAAAACATGGTTAGAGGTTCTCCTAGTCTCAATTTCAGCATTCTATGGGCAGATGAAGGCATGACTGATAAAGCAGTCGTTTATATTTTACCAGATGTAGAAAAACAGCATGTTATTTATATATCAGCCATCAGCCTCCCTGTGCTCTACATATCTGTATCGGACATTGAAAAACCTATATCTGTCAATCACTAATTATGATTGCATTGTGACATTATATGTTTGCTATAATCCAAACCTCTAGGAGTCGGTGTGCTGCCATTTTATAGTTGGGGCGATACTCAGACCCTTGAGGTATTTAATGTGTGTGTATTTAACTGGAAACTAAATGAGACAGCTGTTCACAAACAAGTGTGTGTGTGACAAACACTACAGTGTGTGTGAGAGAAAGATTGAGAGTCTGAGTGAGTGTGAGAGAACGAGAGATCACACTTTCCTGATAACGGACAGTCACAGAAGGATGTCTGGGCAACAACAAATGGACGGAAAGGACAATTAGGAAGGGCATTTAGTTTTATCCAGTTTAAGCTCATCTTCCCAGAGACTTATTTTTATAATTTTCCAATAAGGAATTTAAACAAGAACCTTCTTACTATTTTTATGTTTTAGAAATTTAGAGCTGCATAATCTGGACAAAACACCGTACTACAATTAACATGACATCATGTGTTATTTATTTTTAACATAATTGATAAAAAATCTTTATTACATCAGCCAAATGCCTTAATTCTGCCTAATGGCGTCTATGATTAGTGAGGATGCTCACAGTGATTGGTTAAAGCTTTATTTGTATATTGTTATAATGATTAGTAAACAATACATAGTGCAGATGCCGCTAAATCCACATCATACAGCACTGATCCTAAATTCCATGCATTTTTCTTGCTGTTTTCATATATGAACTAAATAAATAAATGTCTGGTATATCAGATTCTATATATAGTGTATAGAGTGGAAAGAGATATCAACATATCAACACCAGCACAGTGAAGTGTTGAGAAGATTACCTGCTCCGTTCACATCTGTGCTTGCCCAGAGATTTTCTGGACTTTGCAGTGGGGGCGGGGCAGTGGGGGGTAGGAGGGCTGGATAAAGTCCAGGTAATGTCAGAGATATTTGTATCGGACATTTTAAATGATATCTACAACTCCTCTGAGTAAATTCTGGAAAAGTTTTGGGTTAGTCTGTATGTGTGAAAGGGGCTTCTGACAATGTTACAATTTAATCTGTGCATAGTGTATCATCCTAATCTGGCATTTTCAACAGACCAAATAGAGTAATTTGGGATGTGTGTGCAGGGGTCAGGGCAGTGTGAAAACAACAACTTTTGACCTTTCCCTCAGAACATTCTTGGATTCATCTTTCAGACAGACCGAAGAGGACTGTGCAACTGTGTCTGTGTTTTGATCTGGTCTGCAAAATATAATGTGCAAGACTTTCAAGGACAATACTGCATGTTTTGCTTCCAGAATTCTCAAGCTAACAAAAAAAAGGTCTCCCTCAAAACAGAAATCATACCTAAATGTTTGAAATAGGTTCTATGGCAAAAATATATTGACATATCTGAAAATCTGCCAATATATATCTTAAATATTATATGAATACCTAAAGATATTCCATTATTCAGCCCATTTCTATAATTTTATCAACTCAAAGTGTCTTACTGCATAGGCAGGTTAATTTAATAGTACCAAAAAATTAAAACAAGTAAAACTGATATTCAGAAGTAGATTTTTTTTTCTAAAGATAAATAAAACTGCATACAAATAGATTTAATATTCTTACAACTTATCCGATTAGGAATGATACACATATTGATTAGATCTGACATGTGAAAATATTTTTTGCATGTTTTTTGTCATCTGCTCCAACAGAACTACAGTGAGAACCGGAGCAAAGCATGCAGTTACGGCATCAATAAACTCCCCCTACGATGTAAAATGGAGGGCAGTGACCTTCTCTCCTACTGCATGTGTGGGTGTGTGTGCATAAGAGAAACACAAAGTGAGAGAGAACGAGTGAGACAAGAAAAAAGGTGTGAGAGTGAAGTGAATAGCTGTGCAGATAACAGTATAGAGCTCATGTGGCATGTGTTTTCATTCATTTTCAGGACAAAAACATTAACTTTCTAGGAAAGAGGACCAAAGAGGACAACAGAATGAACCTAGATGCCAAACTAAATGTTCATGAGTTTGTAAAGTACTTTTTAATTTCAAAACTAAATGAGAATAATTACTGGAGCTGAAAATTATTACACAGATAGATATTTTTATATACTTTCATATGGTGAAGTTGTTTGTGAGCATAAGTGTGAGCAAACGAGAAACCACTTCATAGCTGCCCAGTGCACATCTCCCAGGTTTGTGGGGTGTATCAAGGACAAACATAAAAGGAGGGGGGTTATGGTAACAGAGAACTAGAGAGAGAAGAATGACTGCTACAAAGTTAAAACATGCAAGGCTTAAAAACATTAGAGAGAGAAAACAGGGAGGAAGGAGAGGAGAGATAAAAAGTATGAGAGAGAGATAAAGAAAGAGACGAAGAAAAAACTTCCCAATTAAAAGAACCACAGATCTCTAGCTGCCTACGGATCACACACAATGAGTGGCAGAAGAAGGGTGTGGAGAAACAAGAGCAGGACACACACACACACACACACACACACACACACACACCAACACACACTCAAGGATGGCTGTCACTGCCCCAGCACCACCTGCTAAGCGATGACTGGTACTAAACAGTCTCTGTGGAAAATAGCACAGTGACTCCTGCTCTGGTTCCAGAAAAGGAGGCAAAGGGCAAATGCACTTGTCTGGTACATGTGGGTAAGAAACTGGGAGCAATCCATATTGTGTGCTGCAAGTGCTGCTAGCAGGTAAATTGGAAGTTGTACATATTTAAATACCACGCAAAAAAACCTACTTCAAATTTTACGATATAGGCCCTTTAACATGCTCTTTATTGGTGAGTGTAATTTTCAAATACAGTGACAGCCATCATCCTTAGTGGCCCTGCATCATTCTGTATGTGTGGTCACTCCACTCTCCACACCCCTTCATAGACAATAGTGCAGGAGCAATAAAATGTTCAGTTGAGCAGCTGCCAAGCCACCTCTCCTGTCCTCTCTGGTGCCCTCCCTGCATGGTATCTGCTTGTTGTAGATGTAGCTGAACACTGGGCAAACCATAGACAACCTGACAATTACAAGTTCTGAGAAATCTTGCTGGAAAAGGGTTTACACCTTTTCATACATCAAATTCTAACATTTAATGATATTAAGAACATTTTGAGCTGGATTAGTTTTACAAGATGAGAGTATGTTATTAAATTTGAGAACATCTGATTGGTTGATTCATGCAAGACAAATATCCGCATAATTTATCAAAATTCCTAGATAGCCCACATTGAAAGATCATAGACTACGCTGAAAGGTCATAGCCCAGATTGTCAGGTCATAGCCTGAATGTTTACACCAGCATTTAGCCAAAGGACACACTCAATAACAGTAACAACAAACCACACATCTGTGTCTATTCAAAGCCCCAGCAATGTTTGTTATTCTATTAGCATTTACTGGATTAGAGAAGGTCATGTATTACTATGGAGTATATACTACGCATACTGTAGACTCATACTGTATTAAAACCACTGCTAATTGATTAAACAGTTCCTACTCAGGTAAAACTAACTCAGCTCCAATATACACTTTCTGTCAGCTATTTATGTTTAAGTCTCAGTCAAAGCTTTTAGAAAACTAACATCTGTAAAAAGTACAAAACGAGCATTTTCAAAGATTCAGTCACTAAATGAATAAACTAAGCTAATATTGGCGCTGTAGCAATATTTCAGCAATTGCAGAAAAAGGAAATAAGTAAAATCCATGCTTCAGGTACATTTTATAAAGCTTTAGAAAATTCTGATTTTCTACATCTATGTAAAGTATTATACATGAGTTGTTATGCTACAGCAGTAGAATGAAGGTTAACATGAAATGCTAAATAAACAAACAGGACATTACATGATTAATGTGCTCAGTGTCCTATTTATTATTCTTCCGAGTGGTTTCAATACTGCTTCAGCACACTCCAATATCAATGAAGCATATTACTGTTGACAAAAAGCATTTTTACAGATTTAAATATGTATGAATAGATTTCTTATGTTTGCATACATAAATATGCTTGCAAGATTTCTCTGTGTTGAAAAGAAGGAATTAATATTTTGTCTTTTTAAGAAATGTACAGGTTTACTAAATATGTTTTTAGCATTCAAATCTGAAAGTGATTTGATTTATTATGTATTTGAACTGGGAGGGCAACACTGAGGGGGGTAGGCAAGCTAGGCTGAGAGAGAAAGACATAGGTACAGAGACAGAAAGAGCAAAAATGAATGCTGCCTGCGATATTATCTACATGCCTAATCAGCGAAAAAATGCAGTCCCAGTTGCACAAGCACCATGCCAGCACATAATGACAGAGGGTACTGTACACCGAATCACTGTGTTGGAGAAGAAAGAGAGAGAGAGAGAGAGAGAGAGAGAAAGAAAGACTGGGAAAGAGAGAGGGGGAAAGAGAAAGGGAAAAGACATAAGTCTGAGAGTTTGACAGAGAAAGACAAAGTGTGTGCGAGAGAGAGAGAGAGAGAGAGAGAGAGAGAGAATGAGAGAGTGAAAGAAGCGTTACAAGGAGCCCCTATAGAGACAGGAGTAGAAGAGCAGAGCGTGCAGATACAAACCGGGTCAGAGCTGCTTAGCTAATTGGGGCCAATTCGCTGCAGGAGAGAAATGTCGAACACCCCAAGTTGTGTACAATACTTCAAATATCTGAAATTACTGTCCTACACAGACACTAACACAAAAACAGAACACATACACACGCAAACAAATTCTGATCACTGGTGCACAAGCACACACAGTAACAGGTAGGCACTTTAAGATCCATTTCCTCTCTCTCTCTCACCCTCAAGCACACACACACACACACACACTCACGCCATTGTACACTGACTCTCTTTGTGAAGTGGAGAACACACTGCTCTCCCAAAAAACAGAAAAAAAGAATAAGTAATTATTTAAGTGTTTTACCATTATTAAATAATTTAATAATTATTATTATCATCATTATTATAATGTTACTAAGCAGTATGTTTTGAACATATTTTAATAGTGCACACTAGTATTACTGTTTGTGATTAGAAAGATACAAATCAGTGTGACAGTGTGATCTACCAACACTGTGATGATCAAGTAGGCTCTTGGCAGCCTCCTACACAGCAGTTGGATGAGGCAAATCCAATTCCTCAAAACTACCACAGCTTCAAAAAACAACTATTCCACCAATGAATAAGGTGAAAAAAAAGATGTAACTATGTGAACAGGTCAAACAGCATCTGTTTATATTTTAGCACTATTATGAACAAAATAAAGCAAACTCAACAAACAAGACAGTAAATTTTACAGGTGGTCATTTATTTATTGGGTAAAATGGCCCATTATTACATATTTGTAAGTAACCTGGAGTAATCTGAAAGTGAAATTAAGATTCAGATGTTTTCAACGAATGGGAGGACACTCAGGTGTAAGTTGGTGCCCTTTTGTATTTAAACAACAGGGATCTATCAAAGTCTGATCTTCACAACACATTTGTTGAAACATGTCATGGCCTGAACAATGAAGACTCCTGTGAAAAAAAAAGTCTGTACATGTCTGGAAAAATTAAATTAGTCCAGTTTGGGCACCTTCCTTGGGCATCTGCCTTTCCGTCCTTGACGCACATGTGCAGTAGTGGTAACCGGGGTAGGCCATGGATGATGTCACAGGACATTATACAGACAGGCTCTGCTATCATGGCTACCCGGCAACAAAGCTCAAAAGAGTGGGATCATTTTAAGAAAATGAAAGAGAAACGTGTGCAATGCAATATCTGCAAGGCAGAACAACTGCGAAGCACGAGCACCTGAAAAAGAAGCATGTTGTGGTTGATTGTGACAATGATGAAGAGGGACCATCATCTCGGTCAGCTAAATTTCTAGTTAGCTGCTAAAATTAGCGTAAACAGAGAGTTAACTTGCTGCTTACTCATATTGATAGCTGTAAAAGTTAACATTAGCGATGATGATTTGATTAATTAGCCTTAGCACACATTTGCGTGTTTTCTGTAACGTTATAACAGTCATGTGTTTGAATAGGAATGCTAATGCTAACGTTTCTAACGTTATGTTTCAGTGCTATGTTTACACTTTATGCTAAACAGTTAAATAATTGTTTGTTGCAACAAGCTGCATATTTCATTAAAGGTTTAATGAACTATGGTCTTAATTGCTTTTATTTTTAGTTAGCATATAGCTGAAATCTAATGACGGTTATATAATAGCAGCTGCATTCTAGTGCGATAAGCTGCATGTTTCATATTCAATTAACGTATGATCCGATTAGTCGACTAATCTTTAAAAAATAATCAGTGATTAGTCGACTATAAAAATCGTTTGTGGCAGCCCTATTTATAATTTTTTACATTTTTGTGACAAATAGGGCTTTCAGTATTTGAACATTGGCATCTGGACTGATTATGAACATTGAATGTTCATTTTATTATTTTGGGGGCAGTCGTGCCCTGGTGGTTAGGAATCCGGAAGGTTATGAATAGCAGGTCATGACTGAAGTGCCCTAAGAAAGGCATCTAACCTCCAACTGCTCCTTAGGTGCTGTGGATATTGCTCACCACACTCAGTGTTTGTTCTTTAAACGTCATATTAAATTTGTTGTGTAAATATTTTACTGTGCTTCCCCCGCGAGGTATTTTTTTCGTTGCATGTGTTGCAGGATGCAAACTTTACTTCACTATCACAGACAGTTTAAAAGTTCATTTAGGATTTGCCGCCACACGCCTGCGCAGTGTGAAGGAAAGGTGAAGGGGGGCACTGCACACAGCGCCTCTGCAGTCTTCAGGTGTGAACTACAGGTGATTGGGTTTTTGTGATCGGCAATGAAAGGCATCAATCGCCATATGCTTATCACATACTTTTTCAAAGAAATTGTGAAAATTCTAATTTCATTGAATCTAATCTAATATTTATTAACATGTATTATTAACAAATTTTCCTAAAATGTGATATTAGAAAATTAGATATGAATATTAAAAATTATATTTTCTGCTACACATTTAAGTATCACATTGAAACTAACTGTGCTATTAACATAAAGGTAGGATTTACGCTATAAAACAAAAGAAAATGTTTGTTCCTATGCTTTGAATTGGACAGTTTAGTAAGAGTCAGTGTGTCACCCACTCCACAGTCTAAAATCAATAAACATGTCAAAATGAAACAGAAATGCCTGAAGCATTATTCAACATAGACATACAAAAAGTCTCATCTCTCTCACTCTCACAAACACACAGTGCTCATCTCTGTGATCAAACGAGGCAAAAACGAAGGGAGGATTGATCACAGTGATTGGTACAATTCAACATATCTCCTCCACATCATGTGACTATGGTAACTATGGTAACAATGGCACAGGTGAGGACTTCAGAAGGGATCAGTGACAAAGGGGAGCTGGATGGTTCTCTACAGGGGCTCTAGAGGGACATAAAACATAGGGGGGAGGGGGGATTTAATTGAATTTGAAACAGGTACAACATGGGGCAAGATCAAGACAATGAAATTGGGCGAGGCTGACAGCAGAGGAGGTGTTACTATATCTCTGACTGGACCAATCATCCATTCACACACAGTCAGGCTTCAATTAGTCCAAAGAAACAAGTTATAAATGGGACCTTACCGATTCTATGGGTTTGTCCAGGGAGGCCTGTTCCAACTCCAACTGACCCTCCTCATAATGGTCAAAGTGATTTCCACCCTGTCAATAAACACAGAAGAAAAGATGGAGGTTAGTCATCAAGGGCTTGGTCAGAATAATATATATCCGGTAACAATTATAATAACTTTCATTAATAAGCCATTAACTAATGATTAATAACTGTGAAAAAATAATTAGTTCATGAGAATTTGAGCATGAACAAATGTTTATAAATGATAGTTCATGTAGTTATTAATGATTGTATTCATTTTTGCAAATCTTAACAAATCATTAGTAAATCATTTGTTAATGAAATTCTCATTAATTAATGATTTGTTCACAGTTATTAATTATTAGTTAATGAGCTATGAATGAAAGTTATAATAAAGTGTTACCATATATCCTTTATGTTTAGCCCCCCTAACATTAATTAATTATGTTAATATATCAGGCTTGCCATATATGATTATTTTTTCTGATTACACTTATGCTGCTTAGGGTGTACTTATTATGCATAGGGTGTGAATAATACATTAATAACCCCTTTCATCTGTTCATAGTACAGTCATAGTCAAGCAGATTTTGAATTGCACATATCATCTATGTTCATTTTTTATGACTCACAATCTCATAGTAAGAGCTGTCATGTTAATTTTTGTTCATTAATTATATGCATAATTATGGTTGAAATTCACATTTTGTCTCATCAACTATCAATTTTCAAACCTTACAGTGGCCAAATTAACTGATCAGCTGTCCTGCTCTGTGCTCGTGTTTAGCTCTAACCTGATCATAAGCACTGCTCAAGTTCAAATAAACAAACACTACTCACTGCTGCCCTCTAAAGATTTACGAACAAAATCAGTAACATTTGTTTTCAATTACTGGCTATTTTATTTACATTCAACATAACTTTTATTTATTTACTTCAACATAACAGCCAAAAATTCACATTCACACGAAAGCATGTAAAATAATTGCGCAGTGTTGAACAATTTGCGGGAAAAAATCTAATCGCAATTTTTCAGGCCAATATTGCGACTGCGATTTAAATGTAAAATATATATTTCAATGTAACACACACACACACACACACACAAACACACTTATGTGATTATTTCCTAAAATTAAGTTCATGAACAGACTGCCAATGAGTTCTGGTTGTGATGTCATAAGACATGGCGGTTTCCCCACAAAAAACTTAAGACATCATAGTCATGAAGGCTACATGAAAAAAATGCAGCTCTTGTGATTTGAAAATTGCCCTCTCAAAAAGTCATTTTAATATAAAAACAATATTTCAGTCCTACATCTGTGGTCAGCTTAAATAATTATGATCTAAAATAAATTTATTAGGTGATCGTGAAATTATTACAATCAATGAATTATTTATTTTAGATCATTAGAATTAATGATAATTATCTGAAAACTGCACTCTCAAATGGCAATTTCAATATAAAAATGATTGTGCTCTACAACTCTCCAATTGTGGTCTGTTTAAATAATTATGTTGCTGTAAAATAAAGATCATGTAATAATTATACCACAGTTAATTCTGACCCACAATATGACTGGCTGAGCGATGGTTTAGAAGTACCAATATTGCACGATACTGGCACTCAGACTAAAGCTCTAAGTATGCATAACAACATAATTTAGGAATCTGAAAATATGATTTTTTTCTGTTCTAGGTACAGTGTGGGAATTTTCTTTACTGAGTCATTACACAAAACCTACAACACCTGTGAAAAACAAGCTGAAAGCATAGTAAATTAAACAGTGAAGTACAAGAAAGACTGAGAACAATCAGGCCTCACTGTGTAGAAAAATTAGCTCAATCATTTGCATGTAACCCAACAGCATCAAACACTCCCCGGAGCATAATCAACTGGGAGAAATAAGGGCACCTTCACAAGGAGGATGTAAGATTTATAGGCTACTGCACCTGCTCATCGGTTTTCTTAGAGAAGAGAGGTCACTATCAAAGACACCCTTTCTTACTTGCATTCACTGTAAACAGCTTGGCACAGGTATATTCTCAATTTTAAAAAGCTAACATATTGGATTATGCAGCTTATCAAAACGAGAGAAGGGCAACAACCATGCTAAGATTAGCTCAGACCAAAAAATGTATCTATGTATCCTTACATTTTGGTTTCATATTACATATCAAATCAATCAAATCATAGTTTATGTCACACACATAGTTATACATGTACAAGAGAAATGCTTTGGTGACCGTCCGTTTCCATAAGAGCAATGAAAGAGTACATATAAGAGATTATATTAAGTAACACAAGAGCAGAGTAGTAAGTATAAAAAAAATAAAAAAAATAAAAAGTCCAGGATGTAAGCAGCTGCATTGTGTTATAAAATGTGTCCACATCTGTTCTAAAGTGTGAAGTGCAAAATGTGTCAGCGTGCAACATAATGTTGTGCAAAAAGATATGTGCAAAAGTAATAAAGTAATGTGCAAAATGGAGTGAAAGAGTCCAGCTTGGGAAGAATGAGTATGTGCATGTGTCTCCTAATGACTTCTGGTTCAGGGGCCAAGTCCTATATTTCAGGTGAAATTACTTACATAATTATGTAAGTTGTGCACAAGCTTGTTCATCCTAGCATCAGTTACTATGAAAACATCCATTTGTTATTTGTAGGCAGACTACTAATTAAGTAGAATTATTATTATAATTATTATAAAGAATTTAAGTACAACATAGTTTTTCTTTAATGCAAAAAAGCAAGATTAAATCAACACAGGGGAAATCACCAAGGCTACACCCTTGTTGTACAGCAGACACATTCACACTCAACAGTCTTCTGTCAAATGAGACATGCTGCTGTCATATTCTGTATTTCTCTCTGGCTCTGCATGCCTTCACCAATCTTTGCTGGGAGCCAACGCCAACCTCATCGACATACCAATGTCAAAGCAGACTTCATCTATATTCAACAATCTATATTCAAATCCCTCAAAGCAAATGTCACCCAAAGGAAACGAGGGAACATGGCCATATTTCTACTACAATGTAATGTCAAGCATTACATGTGTGTACACAATGCTCAAATTTTCTTATCTGTGATATTTCTGCAACACAGCAATATGTCTGTCTGAAATTCACGCTTTGTACTATTTAAGCACATGTCAATGTTTTTCTCCTAACCATATATGCTATATATCATATAACCTGATTTTACTAAACAGAATAAACCTGACCTTCATAAAAGGCAAAAAATAAATGGGTAGATTTGTATTTGTATTGTTCCATCATTGTATTTTGCTTCCTATGGATTTCAGGACTGATGTAAAAAATATACAATATGGCTTTCAGATGATATTTTAGAGACTTTCAAAGGTACTCTACAAATCTGCAAGCAACTTAAGCCCAAATTTAAAAAACAATAGGTGATGACTGAGCTCTAGTGTTTGTTAGCAATGTTAGATTTGAAGCCCTAGATCTAAACTAAAGAAGCTACAAAAATTAGGCATTTGAGTGGAAGCTCAGTGGGAACAAATCAGGCTCCAATTCCTTCCCCACAGAAACAGCAAGACATCAAACCACACCTGCTCAGAGTGTTTACACACACACCTGCTCATCTGCACTCTAGGAAACACACACTGCAGTATAAACAAACAAGCTCATTTCAATCCACCCACAGCCTTCTAACCCAGCACTTTTTCCACAGCACAGAAAGTAACACTGAGAAGCATCATCCTCATAATTGGCAGTGCAGCCATGTAATTTAACAAATAATAAAAGCCATTATTTTGAGTGCAGTCGTGACTGTGATTACTTATTGCGATCAACAGTGTCTGGCGACAGTGGCAGCCGTCATCCATTAGATTTTGTACTCTGGGCAAATGTTCTCACCTCTTTCCCAAGCTTTTCTCTACCTCCGATTACCCTGATTTCATTATGAGACAGATGAAACGTACCCTAGGACTATGTTTTAACATTAGCTGAGACATGCCACTCTGACTAGCTCGAACTCTAGTAAACTACAGGAGCCAGAACTTATATTCACTCATCCCTGTGCTCTGCATTCACAAAATGATTAACATTCTGTGCAGAGTGAGTAAATATGACTTCACGGCTTCAGGTTTCAAGTGCAACATGGACGTTTAGTTTTGTAATTATATGTTAGGGATGCACCAATATAGAACACATTTATTATTGTGACCTATACAGATATCAGATTTTTTTCCCCCATTATAAAACAAGTAGAGCTGGCATGACAACATATTTACTTTAAAATGACTTATTTTTAAATGAAAAGTAGGCTATTATGTTCATACTACTACGACAAAATTAACAGACAAATAGTACTCTAAAAAGTCCATATATGGAGCTACTTTGCTCAGCTGAAGCAATACTTAATATTTGCTCTGCAAATCAAGCATTACCACATTACTTATGTACCATACCCTAACACACACACACACACACATTCATGGGCTCACTTTTGGTAATCTAGGTAAGACAACAGGTAATTTGGGACTCAAACCCAGAACCTTCAGGCCTGTAGATGAGCACTTTCACAACAGGACTCCTAGGATCAATGACAACACTGCTGGTGTACAATTATTTTCTTATATACCAGTAGCTCCAAAACTCAACAATAGTGGTCCATATAAGAATGCTGGGAATACAAGCTCAATTTGCTTTTTCATCTACTTATAAACATTTGTTTAGGAGAGTATGTGTGCTGGTGTTTTTTTCTGTAGTTAATAATCATGCTGTTAGTTCAGCCATTTTATCTTCCCTATATGTACCTCTACTTTCCTCTGTAAACACTAACAAATGTTATTAATAAGTTAACATTGTTAAAAAGTTAAAACATGAATCATGGATTCATTTTGCACAGCCATATAAGACAAGACAATTTTTGTAAACATTTACATTTTATCAAAACATGTAACTATTATTTATCTGATACAGCTGATCTTATCTACAACACACATGATAACTGAATAACATAACATAACACAGTTTTGACCAAAAGACCACTAGTATAGTGTTCCTGTATGGGGATTGTGGGCTTTAATTATAATTCTGGATAATAAATTTTGCTATAACTCAGCAGTTCATATATGTAACTTTATCCTCATCAGTTAAGGTTACTTAAATTAGAGCTCAACAACTATATTGGCCTTAAGTGTTAAGTGTTTCCTACATGAAAGGAATGCAAATGGGAGAGGCTGCAGAAAAGCTGACCAGTGCGAAATGATAGGAATCAGCTCTAAGAGGGTAAGTACAAGGGAATATGACTGACACCTCCCTTGGGGAATACCTTCCAGTGCAGTGCATTTCCCTGCAGCCTCAAATCTACAACCCACCCTCAATCCATTTTAATGGAGTGCTGGGGATATCTGCCTGCCAACAGGGGGATCAGGCCAAGACAGTTTGAGTACAGATCTCTCAGGAGCTAAAGCTAAATGAGGACAGTGAGAATGCAGACTGCCAAAAGAACACAAAAAAAAATATGGTAAAATATTACTTTTAATTTGATAAAGGATACTAAACAAGTGAGGGAAGCAACAATATTAGCAGTCCATATGCTATGGTACATTTTTATTTTACACATGAAGCCCCTTGAACCAAATGAGATCAAAAATGGACATAATTCATTTTTATATGACCATTTTCCAGTCTTTCTATATCTACTAGATTTAACGTCTGTCTTGTCACTGTGTGTCTTTATGATTGGACAATGATGTCTGTTCTGATTGGCTGTATTCTCATTCTAAAGCAGTCCAGGTTGAACCACTCTTTATGTCTTATAAACTTGGGCAGAAGGGGCAGAGCAAAGCTGTAGACTGAATAGCTAAATATGTGTAATATGCTGTGAAATCAATGTAAAAATTTCAACAAATCCAGCTTAATTTCTATATGAACTGTATAGAATGGGGTGTGAGATGTATGGTTTTCCATGATATGGGCCTGGAAAAATGTGCTGATGCACAAGGCAACATAAGACAACATTCATGCAACACAAAAAAGTTTAAGATAATTAAATGGTACAATGAGTATTTTTGCATTTTTTATCTGCAAGTTTATAATGATAGCTACAGCTGCAAGTCTAATCACATAGACTGGAACTCATTGCAAAACAAGGTCATATGAGAAAAGCATAAAGACCAAACAAGGAAATTCCCTGTAGTCTGCAGTACACATCTTCTCTGACCTTAAGGAGGCATTACAAGAAGATCAAGAGGCTTAAAAAGGTTTCAGTAAAAAAGATCTTGTCTGAAAGCTCTAAATTTTGCTCACTGACTAAGTGTCACCAAGTACTACCACAATGTAATGCCTCTCAAATAGTTCAGTACAAATTTTGCAATAATAATAATAATAATAATAATAATAATAATAATAATAGTTTAGTTGCCCATTATATTAAATGACATGAAATCAAAAATCAGTGTAGCAATACTACAAGTACTTAGGCAGACAATAGGCGATAGACATACAGATGATATCATGCAAAGCATAAAGCTAGTCAACAGACTTCTGTTAGAACATCTGATGTGGTAGGAAGAAAGTGCAGATTTAAGGAACAGGGACCCAGAGCTGTCAACACAGTCACCAGTCTCCCCAAGGAATGCCACAGCTGCGACAAACTTCATAGCAAAGTGTGCTAAATAGAAAAGGCTCTCTATCTTCACAGAGCACTGAGAAGCAGAATCAAGGCTGTCCATAAACAGCTGAACACTCAAGGCAAGTGGTGCCACAGTCAGCCTTCAAAGCTAGCGGCCCAAACAGACAGATAAAAATAAACAAATGTACGAACAAAGTCATCCTCAAAAACAGCACCAAAGATCAAAACATTCAAGCATAATTACTGATGATGATATGCATCAGAAGGACAAACGGTACACCTAATTCCACAGAATGCAAATACACAAATAATATTTAAAAAATATTATTTAGTTCACAAGAACAGCATGAATTTTCATGGCCAATTTGAATTCAATTACACCCAAACTGGCTGATTTTCATTAACATTTTCATACTGTGGGCTAAATGAAAGTGAATACACATTTGCAGGACCTTCTACTACTCAATATAAATAATAACACGCATTCTTTATTTGGACAATGGGCCAAACAGCATTTAAAATTATTCAAATTCTTCCCAAATGTTGTCTAATTCTTCCCCAAATGTTAATGTTGTTTATTTAAATAAAATGAATCAACATCAAGAGTAAGAATTAACTGCTATTCAGCAGAATGGGTCAGGCATACCTAAGCTATAACATGCAAGTGCATTTACAGGACTTACATTATGCAATTTATGTCAAACAAAACATGCTTAATTAGAAATTATTGAATACTGGAAAAAAATATTTTCAATCTTGGACTACTTTTTTGGACTTAACAGTGCTAATAACCACAAATGCCCACATACAATCCATAAATTAGTAGAAAAGATTGGGGAGACTAAAGTGAACCAGTGATTTGATATTCTGGCTTGTTGTCATTGATATACAGTGAAGAAACATACAAGAATCCATAGATCATCACCGTAAGAGAAAAAAAAATTGAAGCAATCAAGAAGACCGTCATCCAACATCTGTCTGAACAGGCAATGCCAACTTTGCAACTCTTCTAAATGAGGATGGAGGTTTTCTATATCATTTGAATTTGGCACTAAGGCTACAGGCATTAAGAATATAGACAAAATATACCAGGTATTATGCTACATGCAATGTATTTTGCAGAACATTAAACACACAACAGTGATGCACAAATGAAAGAAGAAAGACCTGCATTATTTTGATCAGAATTATTCATGTTTGTTGGAACATGTGAATGCCTTGATTCATCAACATTCCCACTCAGAACATCACAGGTTTTCAGAGGACTCTCATTGCACAAAATAATACAAATTAGTGTTTTTTTTGGTATTTTATATGTTATTTGTTTTTATTTTATTTGGAATTTTATTTTATTTGGAATTTGTTATTGCATTTGTTATGAATATTGTTGGATTCTCCAATATAATGTCAGATCTGAAGAAAAAAAGTATGCACAAATGTAAATACGTATAAGTAAATGTTCTAAAAGTACCACCACAGGACAAGCAAAACAGAATTTTATTGACACTTTACACTGATGCATTTTCTCATGTGCTAATAAACAAACAGCTTATGTCATGCTACCTTCACATATTCAGTTGAAGTATAAATATTCTATAGTTTCATAAGAAAGTTGATATATAAATGAAGTTGCTATATATTCAGTGCATTTCTATACTTTAGCGTATAAGAGAATTTTACAGTTCTCACTGCTGAATTCTATTGTCCTTTGCAGCTACAAAAATACATTTTCAGTAAAATATGTACTTCCAGAATCCACACACACTGAGATATGTATATGTTAGAGCAGCATCAAAAATATTTAAATAATCAGCTAATCTCCATTAGATTCCCAATGAACTAGTAATTTAAAATCATAACATTTGTCTGCCAATGGCAGAAGCTCATGTGCTTGTTTTTCTGTTCTTTTTTTCAATTGTTTGCTTTTAATTAAACGGCTAATAATTATTAGACGCTGCAGTTTAATCCAGGATTAAACTTAACCTATGCCCAAGAACCCTATTTGCAAAACCAAGGCTCAACAATGTACTCCTTGTATTTTACCAAGAAATTTACTATGACTCTACTGAAAAGTATTACTAAGAAACTGAAATGAACTACCTTTCCGTTATTTCGTTTTTGGTAATTCCTGAATCGCCCAATGCAGTTTTAATAAAAATTAATTGGATGAAAAAAACAATGCACTGGATTATTTAAGATGCTAATAGCCAGTGATGCTAGTTACAGAAGTATATATGAGATTTCATATCTACAGCACACACACACACACACCTTACTTTGAAGAAAAAATACCAATACCCACCAAACCTCAGTTTTCACCATGAAATTGTCATAAGGTTATTTAATGTTAAGACATGCATTAAAAAACAAATATTAATAAACACTGTGTTTGACTAAAAAACAGTAGCAATCATGGAAGCTGACATATTGGTAAGTCAATAGCTCACAGCCTACTAAATCTCTAGAGAGTCAAGAACAAACTTTATTGTAATCACAACAAGGAACATTATTTTCTCCATTAATGCCTACAAAACTTCATAACTATGCAGTTTTAGGAACACCATTTCAAGAATGGGGGCTGAAAATTTGTCAAACAAAAAGGACCATCCGTTCTCTGATACTAGCATCATCACTGAAAGTGGACAAGCCACTACACAAAGTCAAACAAAAAATAAACTAGCACAGTTTTACAATCCAGTGACAAAAAGATCATAGCAAGCACTGCAATCAACAATCTATAGAAAATATGACAGGATGAAAAAGAGTCGTTCACAAAACAGTCAGATTTCACCTTAGATACTTAGATACTAGATTAGCCAAAGTATATCCGCTGTCAAAAGTGTCACTTTAAAACTAAAGAGCTAACCTTAAGTCTTGACATGATCAAACAAGGACTTTTTGTTGACAGTTATATTTATCATACCAAAAACTGCCAAAAAAGGGAAACCCAGTTTTAGTTACTTAGCCAATGTGAAAGCTATTTATGTGCATAATGTTGACATGCATTTGTCTCTAATCCAAATCTTTTTTTTTTCCATAAATGTCTTGTAGTCAGCAAAACAGTCAAGACTTTTTGCCTTCTTTATCAATGCACAATAGGTGATTTGATAGTTAGATTCTATTTAAGCAAATATCAATGTGACCACACATTTCACAGTAATTCATGTCACAGAAAGATGCCCATCATTACCCATTTTGAGATAATAAACCATTGCACCCTGCCATCAGAATTCAGTTCATATCAGCTGATACACCGAAGACAACAAGACTCCAACAAGAAGATAGTTAAAAGAAACAGTTTAAGCATTTACACCAGAGGGCATAACATGCATATCAGGTATGCAAAAACATGAAACACAAACAAGGCATTGTACTAAAGAGAAAGCTAGAGGAGGACAAAACGTCATATCGCGAGAAGTCATGTTTTTATGATGCACAATATGCCACAATATTATTTCTGACATGAGCTAAAGTAGAACAGACAAAAATGGGGGGTTCATACTGCATCCATCTGCTCTACTCAAAGTTAAGTTCTGCAACAACTGAACTTAGCGTATACCCACATCTTGACCACTGTGGTGTATTTCTGGCCTTTCTTGGTCATATGTTTTGGTCTTGTCCAAGGCTTTCTAAGTTTTGGAGGTCTGTCTTCAAAACCTAATCAGAACCTCAAAGGGACTCAACATTCCACCCTGTTTATAGGTAGGTTTCTATCTTCATTAACATGCAGGCTAATATTACAACATTGGAAACAGGTGCAATCACCCACCTTCCCTGCATAATTTAAAGAGTTTATGCAACATAATAAATTAGAAAAACTCAGGTTCAAACAAGATTAATAAAGTTTAGAGGCTTTGGTAACCCTTTTTGAATCCAATTAAGGCCAGGTAGTAGTCCTTTCACCCCATGTTTTTATATCATATCTTTCAGTTATTAATTAAGTTTTTTTTTTTTTACTTCATTTTACAAACTGCTGACCTTCCATTTTTTCCCACTGTCATTTGCGGTGGTGGTGTTCTTGTGTGTTAATATGCTATAATTATTTGATTTACAGTATTTTTGTAAATGACAGTGTATTGTGTACTATATTCTAAAAGCTGCATAAAAACTTAAAATCAATCAATAAATAAAACTGAATAAATAAAATAAAGTTTAAGAAACACTACCAACATTAAAAGATTTGTATTCAATATTTTATATGCCCTGTTGCCAACTCAATCAAAATAAACAGGAGCCATTATGCTCTCATTTTAATCAAACACATGTTGGATGTGTTTTAAGTATGCATGATACTGTGAAAAAGCATGAAAACAGAAATGAATTTTGTGACATATTTTGATGTGGTTTATGGTCATATTGGAGGTGTAGGAAGAGCCCAAGGGTGAGATGACACACTTATATGAACTGCTTGTAGTTGTACACGTTATGGAAATAATGTCATAGGCTCACAATAATAATAATGCTTATTGCAGTATTTTTTTTTTACTTAATCAATGTGATAGCTTATGTTTTGTGTGTTCTGTAATTTAGTTACAATGTCTATATCACTTGTGCCTGTACCGTTTATGTATACTGTGCATATTGTTTACTGTATATTGTTAATTATCTGTAAACTATATGTATATTAGCTACATGTCAGAAAAATGTAATTGGAGTGGCTGAGGTCGTATTCAAACAAAAACAATGCTAGCATGCTAGCACGATACAACAAAAAGCGCAGGCTGTCATACGACGGTCATGTTATAGTCATTAGCTAGCTTAGGTTAGCTTAGCACGACAAAGGAGGCTGCTTGGCCTCATTACAATCTCTTTCTCTTTATAATGGCACACCTCCACACTGGTTGTAAACATTAAGCGCTTGTTTCCGTGTAAAATCGTTACCGAGAAATCGCTCCTCTTGTCACCTAGCCAGTTAGCTAGCCACAACTAGCTTAGCTTAGCTTATGGTCTGCGCGTTAACCTGATCCGCCACACACTGCCATAACTGTAATGTACGAAATACACAATGTTCATGGTTTTGATTTGCATGCGAATCGTTATTTTCTCGTGTTTACCTGGAAATCACGTTCTTCGTTGAACCTAGAAAATCTGTCAGCCATTTTCTCTACCTCTCCTCTCCGTCTCTCTGCTTCGCGTTCGGACTCGAGCCGCAGTTCGACTGGCACGCCCCGAACAGGCCAAAATTGACCAATAGCAGCAGGCAGTGCGTTGATTGATAGCTTGTTTACCCAATCACACAAGGGACGGGTACCTCAGATGACTTGAACGAGTTGTTAGAGATCCTCTTTTCATAACGATCAAATCTGCAAACTGTGCATCAACGAGTTCAGTCAGTCCGCTCTCTTTTATTCCGTGTTTTGTGAATTAATGCACTGAATAGTGATATTTAATGTTTCAGCTCAGTTTAACACACTATTTTCTTTCCATTTTTTATTATATAATGCTATATATATATATAAGTTTATTGTAAAATTATTTATCTTTTAAATCTATTGTTTCAGTAACGTTTATTGTATTTCCTTTTTTCTTTCTTATAATTCTACTAATTTATTTTGTATTTTTTAATCTGTAAATGATCATGGTGTATGAAAGGTGATGTATAAATAAACTTGCAATGTCTTGTCTTGCCTTTAGCTTTAATACAGCATTTGTTTGTCCTGTTGGGTCCAGATATGCATTCAATACGAAGCTAATGACTAATTACTTCTCTTACGGATAGAGTTTGGGGATCTCCCGCTAGAAAGGCAAGAATAAAGATGCATAATAAATAAATGTATGCGATAAAGGGTTGAGTAATGAAGGTTCCTCTGAATCTCCTTTTCTGTGTGATTTAATTAAGTGTCTGTTCATGCGTGTGCTTAACTTTCAGTCTTTATCTCTTCATTAATCAGTAATCGAAGCATAACTTACGTATAGACCTGGGTTGTCCTGTTTGTTTACGACATAATTTCGATTTCCGTTCTGTTCTGTAACGTTCAAATAAATATGTAGTGGAAAGTATGTGGTACTAGTAAATGTCTAATTTTTTATGTTTTATTTAAT
>BRDA01009406.1:151832-191461 GCA_036984385.1 Crenuchus spilurus | reverse complement strand
TCTGCCCTGAATGGGGCAATACGAAGATATCTGTGAGACGAAGAGATGAAGGTATTTCTCAGAGGAGCTTTGATGGACAGAACAGGAATGGCAGATGGGAAACAATGCTGTGTAGAGACCGTGAGAGTGATATATAGAGAGAGGGAAAGCACGAGAGCAAGAGACAGAGAGAGAGCAAGAGACAGGGTGCAGATAAAATCAGACATACTGAGAGCTAGGGAACAAAATAGCACTGAAGTGACAGCTACTGCCACTTTGACATGCACACAAAAGTGTGAAAGGAGAGAGAGAGAGTTGGTACAACTGGTGAGCCAGCCAGGAGTGTGTGTGTGTGTGGGGGGGAGTGGAATGCAAATGTCTGGCAGAGATAGTGAGTGAGCCAATCAGGGTTGACATATGGAGCAGGCTTTGGAGAGAGCTCCTTCAGCCTGTCTCTTATCAGAGAGAACGCTGCTTTCACTCTGATTGAATGACTAATCTCTCCTCCTGACAGAACACCAGGGTGTGTGTGTGTGTGTGTGTGTGTGTGTGTGTGTGTGTGTGTGCACGCAAGTGCATGTGTGTGAGGGAGACAGTGAGAGAGTATAAATGCACAGGAGGTACAGTGAAGCAAACCAACGAATAAAAAGAACAATTGCCCGAGGCACCGAAGCCTGAGGGAGCAGGAGAATGAACGAGGAGAGAGAGGAAGGAGGGTTCGGAGAGGTTGTGACAAGGAAGAGGAATTTTTATAGAGTGAGAAAGAGAGGGATTATACATACACCTAGACCCTAGGCAGGCTGTGGAACAAATAAATAAATAAACAAATAAACAACTGATGTTCCTCAGTAGACAAAATATGGGCATATGAATGTAACAGATTCAGAGCTAGTCTGCCCATCAAGAAAGGAATGCTTTGCTTGAGGGAAGCAAAAGAGTGGGTAAAGGAGAGAGAACAAGGGAGTACTGTGTGAGCGTGGAGTCCGGGGTGTCAGTTCACATCATATATACTGTAGACTGAGCAACACAGCCGGTTGTAAACAAGCCAAAGGGTTCAAGGAAGATGCTTCACATCAAGGTCTAGCATGCATCAGTTGTCTTAGAGCAGTGCCTGGTCACAATGCCCTGCAACGTGCTTTGTGCTTTGCTTGCTTTAATGTAACTAATCTAAAGCATTAAGGCTATTAGGCATATTTGGGAAGTTAATGGAAAATGCAAAAAAGGTTCAGCAGATTGAAGTATTTCCAGGATTAAAACTGGAGGCTTTTCTCTGGAATTGGGAACTTACATAAGTCTGGGTTTGAAAATCACTATCTGGGACTTGAGAGCTTTGTCTCGGATTGGGGACCACTGCCTGTACATGAAAAATTATGTCAAGGACTGGGCAATTTATTTGCATTTGGGAACCAAGTCTCTGGGAATAGAGGTCACTTGGTAGGCTTAGGGATCTATATTTCAGATAGGGAAGGAAGACCACTGTCTGCAATTTAGAATTGTAGACAAATGTCTGGGATTTGGAGTTTCTTGTCACCAGATATTTGACACCAATGTATACAATTGCACTAAAGTTTCTAATTGAGAACTGCTGTCTGAGTGCCTGGGATTGAGGCTAATATCTGAGACTGGTACCAGTGTCTGGGAACAGCAATCTCAGCCTGAAATTGAAAACCTGTGCTTGGAATTTAAGGTATCAAATTCAGTAAACATCATCTAATTATTCACTACCTGTCCACTTTGTATATATGTTGAAAACAGATCAGTACTTAAATGGGAAACTAATGAAGAGGCTTGGGTAGACCTGCTCCAGTGAACAGGACAGGGGAAAGGGAGGTGCTAAATTCAGAACTCCTCAGCATTGTCAAGAATTGGAAATGGTTGACAAACATCTAGAAGAGAAGATCCCAAGAACAAAGATTGAGAAAGATGTTCAGGCAAGGACATAAAGCTCTGGTAACATCTATGAGGCATTTCAATGGTGGAGAGAGCCCAGGACTTGACAAGGCTGAATGCTTCCTTCAGCTTCTTGTTCATTGTACCATTCTGTGTTAATAGACGGCAGTTGTATTCTGGCACGTGACTCTGAAGTCAGCTTCCTATTCACCGGTTCATTCTGGTTTGAGCTTTATCAAGAGTTGAAAGGCATGAAAAAGGATAAGGGAGCTGATCTGTAGTTGCTGGACAGATGGAACATTAACTTGTGAACCAATAGGTCAGTATGGTTTTGTCCCATTGACTACTGTTTGCTATATGACAAGGTACTAGCAACTATAGTTGCTTTGAAGCAGTGACTGTGAATGTTTTTGCTAAACCACAAACTTTCTAACATTAGTCATATTTTTGCTTTGCTGTTGTTCTATCTAATGTCATTTAAGTTTTGTATTTGTCAGTATACTGTTTGCAAACGAGTCAGTATCTTGCTTCTGAAGCAGCACTGAAGGGTTAGACAAATACCTAAGCTCAAATTTTGCTTTATGGCAATGTCTATTGTAAAGCTATATATAAATAAATTGAAATTAAATGTAAAGGATGCTAAATCTTCAGGTATACACAGTAAAAGTGATACTGAATGGCAGTGGCAGCTGACATGAATCAAGAAGAGAGGTGGAAGCAAATGTGACTAATTGCTGTACCCCCTGAAGCTATTTAAATATGTGAACACACTGGTCATTGAGCCTTGCTCCACTTGATAAAGAATGAAACTCGCTAATGTGCTGACAAATGCTGATGCCATCGATTCAGGCTATGCACAAACCTGGAGGAATTAATTACGAGTTAATATTATTGCTGGCAGTGTTGTTAATTATACTTCTTATCAAGTTGTGGTAATGGGTCTCAGCAATCTGTCTATATTCAGATAGAATCCTTGCAGCATTGTACAAGGTTCAAAAGACCTTGCACAGTTATTATGTGCTTACATGGTTGAGAGAGAACCAAGTGTTCCTGGCTTTGAGGATCTAGACTTTGCACCACTCTAATTGTCATATGAAAATGGAATATCCATAAATCTACATACAATCAATTGTAATGTATTTTCAGGCTAACCTATTAAAATGGGATCAGGTTGAAAGATAAACAGGATATTGATCTCAGCAGCTCTTAAATATATTAGATTTCAAAATTAATGCTGGAAGGTCTGCATTTCTGCCTACTAAATGAAAACAAAATGTGAGAAAATGGGTTAGAAAAGAAAGAAATTATATGTGTATATATGGTGCTTGAAAGTTTGTGAACCTTTAAAATGTTCTATATTTCTGCATAAACAAGTCCTGAAAGTAGATAAAGAGAACCCAATTAAACAAACGAGACAAAAATAATAAACCTGGTCATTTACTGAAGAAAATTATCCTATATGACATTTGTGAGAGGCAAAAGTATGTGAACCTCTATGATTAGCATTTCATTTAAAGGTGAAATTAGAGTCAGGTGTTTTCAATCAATGTGATGACAATCAAGTAATCTTTCTTCAGTCAGTTTTATTTAAAGAAGAGGGATCTACTGTATCAAAGTCCGATCTATTCACAACACATATTTGTCACAAACAAATAAGATTTCTGAGGAGCTCAGAAAAAGAGTTGTTGATGCTCATCAGGCTCGAAAGGTTACAAAAACATCTCTAAAGAGTTTGGACTCCACCAATCCACACTCAGACAGACTGTGTAGAAGTGGAGGAAATTCAAGACCATTGTTATCCTCCTCAGGAGTGGACAACCAACAAAGATCACTCCAAGAGCAAGACGTGTAATGGTCAGCGAGGTCACAAGTGACCCCAGGATAAGTTCTAAGCAACTGAAGGCCTCTCTCACATTGGCTAATATCAATGTTCATGAGTTCACCATCAGGAGAACACTGAACAACAATGGTGTGCATGACAGGGTTGTAAGGAGAAAGTCACTGCTCTCCAAAAAGAACATTACTGCTCGTCTGCAGTTTGTTAAAGATCACGTTGACAAGCCAGAAGACTATTTGAAGAATGTTTTGTGGATGGATGGATGGATGGATGGACCAAAACAGAACTTTTTGTTTAAATGAAAAGTGTTATGTTTGGAGAAAGGAAAACACTGCATTCCAGCATAAGAACCTTATCTCATCTGGGAAACATGGTGGTGGTAGCATCAGGTTTGGGCCTGTTTTTGTGCATCTGGGACAGGATGGCTTGCCATCACTGATGGAACAATTAATTGTGAATTATATCAGAGAATTTTAAAGGAAAATGTCAGAACATCTGTCCATGAACTGAATCTCAAGAGAAGATGGGTCATGCAGCAAGACAACGACCCTAAACACACAAGTTGTTCTACCAAAGAATGGTTGAAGAACAGTTACCGGAAACCTATATGTGTGTTTGTTTGTGTGTGTGTGTGTGAGAGAGAGAGAGAGAGAGAAAGAGAGAATGAATCTTTTGTGTTACAATAAGTACTTTTTGGCTGCTGTGGTAAATTTAGAATACAGCAGCCATGTCCACTGCCAAAAATATCTACATTCTTGATAAAGATGGTTCTTCGAGGGTACTTTAGTAAAGAAAATGGTTCTGTGTAGAACTATGAGCACTCACAGAACCCAAAGGGTTCTTTCCATGGTGTTCCAGAGTTCTTGAGATCGATGAGGGATATGTTGTAGATGATTCTATACAGAACCTTTTTAAATTGGTTCTATATAACCCCCAAAAGGGTTCTACTATTGTTAAAATGTTAAGCTTGTAATAATAAAGCAACTTTTTTGGTGCTATATAGAACCATTTTCAAGAGGCTTCTGTATAGAACCATCAACAGCACATTCCTCATCAGTCTGAAGAACCTTTTCACCATGCAAAGAACCCCAAAGTGTTCATGGTTCTATGGATGGCCCCAGGATGCACTGTGGAAAGAATACAACCTGGTGGAGGCAGAATGATGCTATGGACAATGTTCTTCTGGGAAACCTTAACTGCATGGCATTCGTGTGGATATTTGACATGTACCAGCTACCCACACACTGTTGCAGATAGGTAGTGGCCTATCTGAGCAGCAAAATGTGCCCTGCCACACTACAAAATGGTTCAGGAAAAAACTGAAATGTTGGCCTCTTTCAATCCCTTTAAGCTTCAGTTGTGCTGGAAAAACAAGTCTGTTGCAATCTTGCAACTTTAATGGTATGTTCCTGTTGGTATCAAAAGAGTTATGTTCTTGAAGCTTTAGTTCAGAAGGAGTTTACTCCAGTCATTTCTAAGCAGATACAGTCAAGAGATTTAGGACTTCATCCTATGAATATGAAGGACTACCATATTAGGTTAACTACCAACATACTTAAGAAGAGACAGTTGAATTAGTCAATAGTCGCGTTTCCATTGCAGTTTTGCTCAAAACTTTATTGATATTCTGTTTTGTCGTAAAAACTATTTGACAAAAGAAGTTTTGCAATAGCAGTGTTTCCATTAAATGTGAAATACTTTTATAAAATCACATGTGAATACGTTTATTCTCGCGATAAGTCATTACAAACATAGCAGCAGTGGATGTAAACACATACTTCAGCTTTAAACATACTGCTACCACGGCACTAGCGCTCATCATCAGCCATCAGAGGAGACGGTGGCGACTTATCGAGGCTTTGGAGTGACAAGCCCCTTATACTTGGGAGCGGCTACGAATGCGGCGTTTTTGGGAAACTGTAGTCAATGATTTTACAGAAGAGCTGTGGATTCAACATTTTAGAATGACACACTTCTTAAGTGTAAGATAATAGATGAATAATCAGTGACTAATAAGAATATGAGCTGTAACAGGTTTCAGTCAGAAATAGAACATAGCAGTGCCAGGGTTTCTCTGCCAGGGTTCCTAAATAAGCCACTCTAAAATTGCATCATACAAATTCACATGAATATGTCTGAAATACAAATAAAATGTTTTTTTACGAGATGCAAATGTCCATATTTAGTCTAAGACAGGATTAACCTTAAATTAATCCCATAGGTTTGTCTAAAAGAATTTAGCATTTTCATAAAAGTTTTTCCTTCTGTCTGTGGCCAAAACTAAAGGTTTAGCTCTAGTGGTCACAGATCACACAGTGTTGAGAATATTAAAATTGGAGAAAAAATAATATCAGGCTGTTATTGTGTTTGGTGTTATAATATATAGACTCAGAGAAAAGAGGAACAAGGTCAGTGCCTTTCAGTTCACTGCTGTGCAATCTTCAATGCCTTTAGTTATAACAGATTGTGTTCTGTTACTTGAAGTATTGAATATTACTGTTATTTAAAATCGTCTGAGAACTGAATGTACCTTACAGTTTGACTTTTTTGCTGTTTTTTTTCTTGGTTCACAATTGAACTTTAAGGACCAATAAAGGTATATTTACATTATTATGTATGCATATTCATACATGCTGAAATCATTTGTATGTATAAACTGACTATATAACAAATTGTGTAATTACATAATTAGGTCACACTATGATGGTGTTGCAATAGGAGAGAATGACTAGTGACTAGTGTGTCAGAATATGCAGCATGTGAAAGGTACCTGGATTGCCCTCTTTGAAAGACATTTTGAAGCATGCATCAGCACAAGGTTATCCCTTCATTCAACAGGAGCTGTGGATGCATTCAAAGCAGAAGGTAAATTGGCAGAAATTGGAGAATCATCTGTTTACAACTAAGTAAACTACAAAATGAAACATATTATAAAATTGATATGTGAATGTGACTTTCATTTAATAAACTTTGATAGTGGTGGGGTTGTAAGGGGCCAGCATGAGTCTCACTTGCCAGGACTTCAGACTTATCTCAGTCAATGAGGGAGCCAGTGGCCTAACTGTGATCAGGAAACCGCCCACAGCTGTGTGTGGTACCACCCTTCACAGGCATGTGAGTTCACGTGCCATCCCATTTATTTAAGTCCACATCACCAAACACTCACCGCTCAGTCTTTGTCTAATTATGTGGGCAAACTTCCCAGCCAGTATTTCAATGTTACAGTCACTCAAGTTTTATTTGCTGCATCTGCCTCTCAATTTCAGGCCTCCTCCAGGCTTTAATCTCTCCTCTCTCTTTCTCAAGGAGCCTGGGTTTTTTCTCTTGTTTTCTGTCTTGGGTTCGAGTATTTTCGGACCGTTTTGGGTTAATGCTCTGTTTTAGAGTGTGCCGGTGTGGTCTAGCTGGTAGCCTTTGTATTATACACCCATTCTTGGGGTTCTCAGCCACTAATTGTTTTGACACCCATTTTCAGGCGGTAGTGCTGCACGCCATCACTTTAGTGTGATGTTCTTTAGTTTATTTTTAGCATTTTTATTTGGGTGCTTCTCTAGCCCTTTTATTTTTTGTGTAGCTCTGTTGCTTCTGTCTGCTCTGCACTTGGTTCTACTCATAAGTCTGGTTATGGTCCCATAACAAGTGTGATGCCATAAGTCAAAGAATGTTGGTAAGATGGTTGATGTGTGGATACTATGTACTGAAAAACTACTGTTTGGCTGGTCAAGCAGTGCATAATTGTTCAAATCTGTAATGTGATTTCGGAGGCAAGCTTTGTCTTTGTAGATGATGACTTGTTATATGGGATGTTGCTCAGCCAATGCAATTCAGCTCCCCCAAATGAACAGAACAAGTGAAATTGTAAGGGAACCCCATCAGAGTGTGACAATTGGCCGCTAGGTCAGGTCCTTTTCTTATTGTCGTTACTGGGTTAACTCTTTGTCTGGCTCAATGATTGGTCACTGGGGCAAACCTTTTTCTACTTATTGGTTAGCACAAATAATCAGCTCATCACATTTAGCTGACTACTGGCTTTCTTAAATGCTCTGTTGCAGTAGTTTGGTGCAGAGCCATGTCAGTTCAGTTTCTTGGTCTGCAGACAAGCTTTCATAGGGGTCCCAGCTCTGCCCCAACTGGTATCCCCTAAATCACTGTGTCCCCATCCCTGGACTCATCTCAGTCTAGTTTAAGGAGGCCAGTGATGTTGTTTTCTTTGTTATTTTCATGGCACAATTTGGTGTATTTGTTTTTGTTACATGAGGAGGAAGCCCGCTGGTAAAGCTATGAGGCTGTCAAACTCTGGTCATAGCTCCAGGCATGGTGTGGTATGGCGGCTCCTCCTCCTCGTGCTGGTGCTCAGTGGGCCATGGAAGCCTCACATAACCAATGTAGCAGTTCTGGCATGGAGGATTACTCACCCTAGGCCCCCCTCAAGTAGTGCTATGGCTTTTTAAAGGCTCCCCTGGTGTGGAGCTGCAAATATCAAGCATAGGAATCTGTTTAGACCAACCCCAGGTAGCAGTGCACCTCAGGAACTTTGCCTATGGTGGCCTTGAGGTAAGTTTATATATATATATTCTTCATCCTTATTTATTTCTTATTCATTCATTTCCTTCATCCTTATGCACTTATTCATCACAGGCTGCAGCATTTATTGTTTGTTTACTGTTTTAACTTTATTTTTCAGTTGCCACTACCATCTATGCACTTGAACCTACCCAGAAGCACAGTCTCAGTTTTTTTTTCTTCATAAAAACTGGGCCGTGTTCCAAAAGGAAATTGACTCCGCCCTCTGGCTCGCATCAGTGTGTTGATAGAAATATAACTAATGTGCTCAGTTATTTGTTTATTGCAACTTGTGTACAAGCAGTGCTGACATTTGTTTGCCCTGACCTGACTGAAGTTCATTCGCAAGGCCCAGGGCATCAGCAACTCCTGTTTGTAGATCCTAGCAAAGCCTTTGCTCATTAATATACTGTTACATTGATACAAAAATGTATCTGTGCAGTCTGCACAGTGTGCACCTCATTGGTATAGCAGACCTGCTATATTTCATGTATGGATGCTGGGCACAGAATGAGGTAATGTTCACAGGTTTGGTATCATTACCCCTCAGATTGCTTGTCTTGTCATGTAATAGTGAGTAATTCTGGTGTGGGGTGCTCAAAACCTCTCTAAACATTCATAACAACATTCATAACAATACATTCTGCATTGACATCTACTGTGTAAGTTGACATATGACATGGACTGACAAACTTGAGATGCTTTGCATTATTTATTCATTATATAAGTCAAAGTTTGATGCTATCTAACATTGTAATTTATAACATTACAATGCTAACCAGGGGCCTGCATACAGGGCTATAGACCCAGGTCTTTTAGTAATAGCACTTTGAGATTTTCATTAATGAAAAATGCATTATAAATAAAATTTATTATTATTATTATTATTATTATTATTATTATTATTATTATTATTATTATTATAACCTCGGTTCTTTTGGGATGTCTTATCAGTTCCTGACTACCAATTGTTCTGTGCAACCTCAACCCAACCAACTAACCCCCCATTAGCATCTTCTAGTATATTTTGTAATTAAACACCCCCTGCTTTTTGTCTCTGTGATACGTCTCAGGCAAGGCCAAATATTACAGAGGGGATGCTATACTTCTTTTTGGTTTAGGAACTTTACAGTTCCTGATGTGTGTGGAGACCATATTTTACTACCTTTTAGGTTAAGACTGGCTAAAATAGCTAACAAATACTAGAACTCAATAGTCACCTAAATAGCTCAGTGGTTTCCATGAAAATACATCACCATAACTTCTCTCAATATCCAGATTTAATGAAGATCTGTAATTGATGTGAATTATAACACTGTATGACATAAGACCAACATAGGGCAGCATGTTTACAAAGAATGTTTACAAAGGTGTCTGCCAGCACAACTGAATGTACAATAGTCAGTCACACTGATAATGTAAAGACAAAGAGAAAGGGGATGTTTTTACATACTAATACTCTCCATGTTTCTGGAGTATTTTAAATGTGTTTTGCCATATAAAGTATCAAACAAACTGCTTCATCAGTTCAAGCTGGTCTTTCCATGCACAGCTGCACACAATGTGTAATTGAGATTTTGGAGGTGTGCATATCATTCGTATTGTGTGCATATAGGCAGCCTACATTTACCCATAAATCTCTTCTCTGTGTTGTGAAGCACACACGCATATCTTCTCAGAAGATTAAATCACTGTGAGCCACTATCTGCATCTCTGTATTTGTTTAGTTCTCCACATGCCTGTATATTACTGTGCATTTTTATTTCAGACTGATGTGGGCATAGCCTACACCTAAGGTTTAACAGACCTTTTATGCTTTTTTATAACATTTTAATATTTTACACAGTAATTTATTTAAATACATGTATAGACCTCAGTAGAATCATGATGAGGGGTGAATATTAAGGTCTTATGTGACAGTGACTGGGTTTTCACAATAAGTACAAAACTGTCAAATAAACTGGAATCTGCAGTTTGATTGTTCACTTTAAAAAGGAAAATATTTTCAGTGATTTTCAATGACAAATATTACATTTGTTAAATGTTATCGTTAAGTTGGGACAAGAAAACTCTGATCTGGAAGGTTCCACAATTAGCAGTGTAAGTGGGAACAGGTGAGGTCTTCAAGATTGAATATAAAAGGAGCATCCACCAAATGTTTAGTCTTTACAAACAAGGACGGGTCGTGGTTCAGCACTTTAGGATCAACCAGTTGTTTCTCTGAGCAAGATTGCCATCACTGTTTGTGTAAACTTCACACTAGACCTCCAGCAGCTTGGATTGTGTGTCTCTCCACTCTCTCAGTGATGGTTTGTGGTGCTCATGTCATCTGCTGTTGGTCTACTGTGTTATATCAAGTCAAAAGTCAGCCCAGCTGTGTGCCAGGACATTTTAGAGCACTTCATGCTTCCATCAGCTGACAATCTTTATGGAGATGTAGATTTTGTTTATCCAGCAGGACTTGGCTCCTGCCCACACTGAAAAAAGTACCAACACCTAGTTTAATAACCACAGTATCCCTGTGCTGGGCAGTAAACTCGCCTGACCTGAACCCCACAGAGCATCTATAAGCTACTGTCAAGAGGAAGATGAGAGACACCAGACCAAACAATGCAGACAAACTGAAGGCCACTATCAAAGCAACCTGAGCTTCTGTACCACCTCAACAGTGCCACCGACTGATCAGCTCCATGCCACACAGCACTGATGCAGTAATTAATGTAAAAAGAGCCACAACCAAGTACTGAGTGTATATACTGTACATACTTTTCAGTAGAACAACATTTATGTATTAAAATAATGTTTAATTGGTCTTATAAAATCTATTGTTTTGAGACTTTTGGGATTTCATTATCTGTGGGTCATAATCATCAACATAAAAAAAAACAAACACTTGAAATAGACACTGTGTGTAATGAGTCTATATAATATACAAGTTTCACTTTTTAAATTGAATTATTGACATAAATTAACTTTTTGATGATACTCTAGTTTCTTTAGATACACCTGTATGTTTTTGGTATTTTGTAGACTTTAAAGACATATGAGCTGCTTTAAAGACATATGAGTTGAGCAGTTCAAGTCTTGTATTCAGCAATAGTGAGCTAAGAGTCTACTTGAAAAGTAATTAAAGTATCTTTCATTCAAAAACAATTAAAAAGTATAATTCCAAGAAAAGGTGATGTGACCCAGTGGTACATAATTTTTTCTAAACTTTTTTGAGTGTGTTGCAGTTATCATTTTCTAAATTTGTCTTTATTTAACAAGTATAATTAAGTTCATAATTTAAAATATTTTCTTTGTCATTTTGTCTGTTAAGTAAAAGTTAAAGTTTGTTAACAAATGACAGATTTTATTGCATTTTAAGAAAGTGTTCCAACTCTTCTGGAAATTGGGTTTGCAAGTTTCTTTTCTCATCAACCAAAACATTTATAAACCAAAACAAAAAAGAATATACATACAGTACCAGTCAAAGGTTTGGACACACATTCTCATTGAATGTATTTTACTACATTGTAAATTAACGAGATTAATTGTTAAACAAACCAAAATATGTTTTAGATTTTAGATTCTTCAAATTAGACACACAGCTGATGTCTCAAACACATTAAGAGGCAAGAAATGCAAGTCATGAACTCTTGACAAGACACAGCTGTTAACTGAAAGCCATTCCAGGTGACTACCTCATAAAGCTGACTGAGAAAATTACAAGAAAGCTGCCATCTAAACAAGAGGTGCCTACTGTGAAGAATGTAAAATATAAACATATTCTGGTTTGTTTACTTGTTTTTTACTAAATAATTACATATGTATTTACTCATAGTCTGGATGACTTTAGTATTAATATACAATGCAGAACATTTTTAAATCATGTAAAGCCACTGAATGTACAAAAGGTGTGTCCAGGCTTATAACTGGTACTATATATATATATATATATATATATATATATATATATATATATATATATATAACTTTAGGATTAGGATGTACTTAATGTAATATATCAACATGGCTACAATATATTTACTGGAATGTCATTTACTAGTGTTATTTCAATGATATAATGTTGAAATGCTGTTGATTTATTCATCATCTACATTGGACCATTCCAACACCTCCATTTAAATAATATAGGAAACACAAATAATAACTGCAGTGTTAAAATGTTTTTCACTTTATCATATCTTCCTTTGTGAAGTTTAGATTTACTGTTGTTCAAATAATATTATGAATTTTAAAAACAACCTGTCTATTGCCGTGGCAACTATAGTTACAACTAATAATTTTAAGGCAACCAATTAAGGCAGTCACTGTCTTACCGTCTTGCCATTTTGAAGTCAGCACAATTTAAAACAAGTCATTTGTACAACTGCATATATATTTTAGTGTTGAGTTTACTTTCAATTGTGAATTTTCTTAATGCAACTTCAAGCTAATGAGTTTAAGTGAAATAATGCCTAGTGAATGACTCATTGTGACCCTGACCAGGATTAAGTGGTTAAGAAGATAGATGGATGGTTTAATGCAACCAGGTTGCTTATTTTTCTAAATTGAATCAACAAATTATTTTTACAATTTTTAAATGTCTAAGGAACTACTTAGTCCTTTAGATCAGACTTGGCTAGTCTCAGAAAAAAAGTATTGGATTGTCACCGGACAATATATTTTATATATTGGATTGTACATAAAAATATACAAAACCTGCATCTTTCTCCTGGAAAAGTGAATGTAGTGAACCTTTATGATGCACAATTGGTGCTTAAAGCACCATGTTGTACCTTTCAGGGTTCATTTACATTGTAACATTTTTTCCCCGACTGTGTATTCTTGGTTTAATGATGTCTTAAACATGAATGTTCTATTTTTTCCTTAGACAAGGTAAGAAAAACACATCATAAAAGGATGTACATCCAGACTAAACATATTAACAAGCTCATACACACATACACAAACACACACAGATGGTTAGAGTTGAGGGTGGCAGTAACATCATCATTTTCCTCTCTGTTGAGACTAAACACAGACCTCAGAGTCAGCATGTCTCTTTTTTTTGCACAGTAAACACAGCTGTATGCTAAAACTCTGAAACTCACTTCTATTTGCATGGCTGTGTGTGAGAAAAACCAATTCTCCTAAAGCAATTATCTACCATAAGAGATCATAATGGCCCACTGTCCTTTCTAACGGCTTTTAACTGCTAACCCATCTTGTATACAGCTCAGTGTAGAGTGCTGCAATGTCAACCCACAGGAAAATTCTATTTCTCAAGTGTTGCTCTTTGTTGGCTCATGAAACAAAATGGAGAAATAGCCTAATACTGATACAGATATAATATATAAACATTATAATTGTTATTCACAGCTGTGTCTTTAGTGAACTATTAATATAATCTGTGCAAATCTGAGCACAGCATGAGACTGTATTGAGATCTCGACTAAAGCTCAAGAGGAGACATAAGTGAGATTACTGAGGTCTTTTCTCAGGTGAAATAGCAGCAGGAGACGAGATAAAGTCCTAATCTGAGTACACTGTCCAGGAGAAAGTACTGAGATGTTAAGGAGTAAGGAGATGTTATGTGCTTTTGATTTTCTTTATTGAATGACATTCAGTGAGACATCAAAGTTTCTTTTAGGAAACATAATGCAAAATACAATGCAGAGGCACATATAAGCATATGACCAGCGAGTAATTTAGCTAAATATGTGAAGATATATTCCAGTTTAGTCTTTATTGTTGTCTCTCAAAGAGAAATTTGGCTTGCAAGCAGTTACTTACATATGTCACATCCACAAAGACACGTTAAAATCATCACAAGACAAAAAGAGTATGAATAAGTAAATATACAGAAGCTAAACATTAATTTAACCCTTTTGTTCAACAACATGACTGCACAGGGGATAAAAACCTAAATCTATTGACATTGAATCTTTGGAAGTCTGTAGCAAGAGCCTGAAAAAAAAAGTTGAAATTTTACATTCAACGAATGATCTTCTGATACAATAATTACTTCAGTCCTGTTTAAGATGTGATTCTGATACAGTTAGGTATGCTTGCTGACATCCTATAATCGCTGGAGAAAACCAGGATTTCAACTTTGTTGCTGATCTCAGCACAGTACACTCCAAAAAATGCTGAGAGTGTCTTTTTCAATTTTTTTTTTGTTTGGGGCTTGTGGCATGCATAACTAAATCAGGTTATCCAAATATATCAGTAATATCTGTGAGTCATCTCACTCATTATCATACACATTCCAAACACATAACCAATCACATTTCCAAAGATTTTAACATTTCCCTACAAAGCACACATTCATTAGTGACAAACAACACATAAACAGCTGACATAAAAAATGGAAAAAAAAAAATAAAAAAACATAAAATTTCCACCATTAGCTCACAAATTTTGCCATTTAGGGGAAGAAGAATTTTACAGTGGAAGGTTATTGTACAATTCAGTTATCGTCAGCTTTTTTGGGGAAAATTTTGTCCCAGTTATCATTCATCAAAAATAAATTAAATCTGTCCAGTTTTTGTCGGTGTGCCTAATTTGTTTTGTGAAAACAAAGCATTCATCCACATGTTCAGCACTGATCCATGCATTCGTCATTCATTCAGGTTGTGTCTTGTTGTTTCTCTGGATTTGTTACTCGTTTCTCTGGCTTTGCTTCTCATTGTTTCTCTGGATTTGGTGTCTCGTTGTTTCTCTGGCTTTGTTTCTTGTAGTTTTTCTGGTTTTGTTTCTCATTGTTTCTCTGACTTTGTTTCTCATTGTTTCTCTGGATTTTGGTGTCTTGTTTCTCTGGTTTTGTTTCTCATTGTTTTTCTGGATTTGGTGTCTCATTGTTTCTCTGGCTTTGTTTCTTGTGGTTTCTCTGGTTTTGTTTCTCATTGTTTCTCTGACTGTTTCTCATTGTTTCTCTGGATTTTGGTGTCTTGTTTCTCTGGCATTGTTTCTCATTGTTTCTCTGGCTTTGTTTCTCATTGTTTCTCTAGCATTGTTTCTCATTGTTTCTCTGGCTTTGTTTCTCATTGTTTCTCTGGCTTTGTTTTTCATTGTTTTTCTGGATTTGGTGTCTCGTTGTTTCTCTGGCTTTGTTTCTTGTAGTTTCTCTGGCTTTGTTTCTCATTGTTTCTCTGGTTTTGCTTCTCATTGTTTTTCTGGCTTTGTTTCTTGTGGTTTCTCTGGCATTTTTTCTCATTGTTTCTCTGGCTTTGTTTCTCATTGTTTCTCTGGCTTTGTTTCTCATTGTTTCTCTAGATTTGCTTCTCATTGTTTTTCTAGCTTTGTTTCTTGTGGTTTCTCTGGCTTTGTTTCTCGTTGTTTCTCTGATGTTGTTTCTCATTGTTTCTCTGGTTTTGTTTCTCATTGTTTCTCTGGCATTGTTTTGCGTTTCCCTGGATTTGCTTCTCATTGTTTCTCTGGCTTTGTTTATAGTTGTTTCTCTGGCTTTGTTGCTCGTTTCTCTGGCTTTGTTTCTCATTGTTTCTCTGATGTTGTTTCTCATTGTTTCTCTGGTTTTGTTTCTCATTGTTTCTCTGGCATTGTTTTGCATTGTTTCTCTGGATTTGCTTCTCATTGTTTCTCTGGCTTTGTTTCTTGTTGTTTCTCTGGCTTTGTTGTTCGTTTCTCTGGCTTTGTTTCTCATTGTTTCTCTGGCTTTGTTTTGTATGGTTTTTCTATCTTTGTTTCTCTTTGATAACGGTCAAAATGCAACGCTACTTCCTAAAAACAGGTGTGAATAGCAACCGAGAATGGGTTTACAAAACAAAGGCTGCCAGCTGGACCACACCGGCATGCTCTAAAACAGTGTAAACCTGTAAGAGTGATGTTAAATGTTCATTTATCCATTTCATTAGATTTTTGTATTTATTTCTCCTTGTGTTCTGTATGTAAAACTATAGTTATTTTATATAAAATGTATTTTTGTTATGGGAAATATTGCTTCAGTTATCTTTCATTTTCACTAACATAAGACACTTTAGAACAGATTAATTACAAAATCCAAGGTTTCTCTGCATTTTTTGTCTGTGATTAATTTACACTTGAACATACATAACAATACAATAATCTTTTTTAGTATATTGAGAACTAAAAATACTAACAACATAAATGTCAACATCCAGTATTGGGTCAAAATAACCAGCATGCGTTGTGTTATGAAATAAACCTGTGCTGGGTTATGGAAATTAGCCAAGGATTGCTTTTACCTTTAATAGATTTTTTTGTGTGTGAATAAGAGCCCTTAAGAAAGGATATATCAGTGATTTCTCATACCAATCAGAATACTCTACCAACCAAAACTATCCAGCCAAGTGTAATATCCTGTGACAACCACCAAAGGAGAAGAAGATGACCAACTCACACTGTGCAGCAACAGATGAGCCACTGTTTCTGACTTTACATCTGCAAGGTGGACCAACAAGGATATAATGAAGTAGGAAGTGAGCTGAACTCAAGCTGCTCTGTTGTGTCTGATCCACTCAGCACAACACAAACTAACACACCACCACATCAGTGTCACATTACTGAGATTGATCCCCCAGCCTGGTAATAGCTGCTCTGGTGGTCCTGATCATTGAAAAACAGGTGAAAGGAGGTTAACAAAGTATGCAGAGAAACAGATGCTCTACAGTCTGTAATTGTACAAAGTGGTCAGTAAAGCTGATATGGATACATGCCTATTTTAATGTTATGGCAGATCAGTGTATTTTGAAATGTAGTTAATTTTTTTAAGTTAATACACATTGTCCTGTCTATCATGAAAAGTTAATGGTAGTAATGTCAAACATTTATGCATGAAAACATCAAATGTGCAGTCTTGTCTTTGCTAGCTCTTTCTTCCTTTGATAATATAGGACAGAAACAGTACTATGACAGCAGCAGGCTGTGTATAGCTGAACCCTCTGCTGAGATCTCAGTTTCTTATTGTATTTTCTGCACAGTGAAATTGCCACTGTGAGCACTGCAGCCACCATCTATGCATTTTGATGGGCTCAAGACTTTCCTGCATGTAGGTAATCAGATACCCAGCATGATCTATCAGCTCTTCATCTGTTTCAGTATATCACTTCCACTCTGTTCAATTGCTTCTATAAACGTCTTTTTACAAAAGCAGTCAGTTCATCACTGCTCACCTGTTGAACTTGAACCTGTTGAGGCAATTTAATCAAGAACCTTTAAGCTTTAATAACCTTCAATTAATACACCAATTCTATACTCATTATATACAATATATTTTCATACTTTCAAGCCAAGAAGCTTTCAGGGACCTTTAATTTATTATAAACTACAAAATCACTACAATTGTTTGTGTTCCAGTCCATCAAGTTCCATGTAGTCCAATTACTTCTGGCCACAATAATTCTAAACCACTGTCACTCGATCTTCTGCTCCACCTGTTGTAAAGAAGGCTCAGCTTTGTTAAAATGACTGCAAGGTACCATGTTGGAAAAGTCTTGTCTTTTTCCTCTAGGTATCTTGTCATATATTGGCTTGCAAGTGGTTTCTTTATGCAATCCCCTTGCTATCTTGTTATTTCAGAATCATCTTCCACAATCTAACTGCTTCTGACAGTCCTATTACTCCTCAATTTGACCAGTGCCAATTATTCCAACAGTGTCTTCCACTGAATCTGGGTAAAATGAACCCAAAACTCAATTCTTCCATGAAAATCTCTGTTCAGCTTAAAGAGCCAGGCTTAGGTTCTTATGCTGAAGCTGATCATAGCAACAGAGTTTAGAGTTTAGAGTTATTGTATATCCACTACTGTATGCATGTTTATGTCAAATTTTCAAGTAAAGTAGATTTTTCAAAACTGTCCACATGAAGTCAAGTGATTTTAGTCAGCTTTTAAGTCATTAAGTTAACATTCAGGCCTGGTCCAAGTTTTAGCTCAATCACCTAACATTTGATGTGCAATATGAGGGGGAAGCGATGCCCGATTAACCCAAATGAGTTCCAAGTATGCAGCTGGATGACCAGATGGATTTCTCATATGTCAAAAAATGTTGTCACTTGTCCCTCAGCTTGAGTAATCTCATTAAGTTGATTTCATGAAAAATGACTATGATTTAATTTGTAGATGTCATGGAATTGCTAACACTGTCAATTTGTATTTGAGAAGAACAGATATAACTGCAGTGTAATTTTCAGCCATTCAGTTCCAGTATATTGCAGTGAACAGCACAATGTAGCTTGCATTAGTTATAGATACAGTAGTTGTATACTAGTACTGATAATGTTGTATTGCAAGCATACAAAATCAGTCTGTGAGTCTGAAAACACAGAGTTGGATATGTTTTGGACACTCTTACACACATTCACAGCTTCTGTACTATTATCGATGTCTTCCCCACCACCTCTGGGTCCATGTAAAGCCCTATTCAGATTCGTTTATCTGAGGAACGTCTGTTTTTAATATTTAACACATCTCCTCAGGGTTAAAACTCCTGTATCCGGATGGCATTACAATAACAACAGTAGTGAATTTCTGTGGAGTTGTAGGCTTCAACAAACACAAATATATGCTTTACATGATCATATGATCACAGTTCATTTGTAGTTGTAGCTGTGATTATATAATCACTCCATTAATGAGCCAGTGTTATTGTGTAATAAGCTGGTATATGTTATTTCTTATAAATTTTAGTTTATTTTACCTACACATATACACTCCAGGGTAGCATAAGTAGTGGAAGATCTACCATCCAGATCAAGTAAACATTAAGTGCCTCTTCAAGAGCTTTACTTTTTATTGGTTTGTGATTTGTGGATGTTTTTCGTTGTGTTAAAAGACTAAATATGACTTGTAGCAGCAGCCAAAATTCTTTGTTTAAATGTGAGATGACATCTATGAAAATCATAGTGATTTTCTTACAGACGGGACTAAAATGATCAGATGAGCTTTGAGTTTGCTGAAAAAGCATTCGGTATTTCAGCCTGTAGTTTTCTCAGGGGATGAGGGGAAAACACAGACATGCTGCTCCAGATGTAAGTAATATCACAGAGGTGCTACTGTGAAAGATGAAATTAGCCCAAAACCCCATGTAAAATAGACCCAATAAGAATAGGGCTCAAGGAATTTCAGTGCACAGCATGTTAGCAAAGCTATGTGCTTTCTCAGCTTTTCTAATATACAGAGCTTATATATTCTGTGCAAACATATTCTGCTGAATTGAGTCCTGTATGTAGACTGAACTGTGAATATGGGCTGTGTTTCAAATGCATTGTGAGCCCACATCTCAGCAGTTCAGTCAGACTGACTACTTATGTAGTGTGAGCATATAAATAGCAGGTTTCATGGACAGGACAAATGGGGCAAATGTGCCAAAAAATATGATTTCCAAAATCACACAGTGTATTGATTCCATTACCATTTAATCCTATAGACCTGTGCATCTTGCAGGTGATTCATTAAAATCATTAAAATCATATCACTGGGCCCTTCGTGGCTCAGCAGGCAAAGGTGCTGACACTATGACCAGAGGATCGTGAGTTTGAATCCCGATTATGCTGATTGCCATCAACAGCCGGGGCCCAAGAGAGCAAAAATTGGCAGTGCTCTCTCTGGGTGGGTAGATGGCGCTCTCATTCTCCCTATCACTTTCACGTTGCAATGTCCGCTGGCTCAAGCGTCTACTGATTGGTTCATTCGGAGCTGGGAACCCTGCGCTTTCCTCCGAGCGTGTTAGCTCCCCAGTGACGATGTATCAAGCTGTAGTTCAAAAAGAAGCAGTGGCTGCATCAATGGAGGAAGCTTGTGCTTGTCTTCACCCTCCTAGAGTCATGGACAGTGCAAAGTGATGAGGAGAGCCCCCTAGTGGATGTGATGGGTTAATTGGCTACTACCACATTGGGAAGGGGAGAAAACTGGCAAATAAAATGTGCTTGTTGTATTAATGAAGCAGAGGGAGGTCCAAATGATGGGCAGCAGGCAAGAGGAGGGCACTGAGCTTGGGCTACAGATTAGAGAAAGATTTGAGGTTCCATTCCCTGAACTGTCAAGAAAAATCAGTCTTGAGCAAAGTAAATAACTCCCAATAACTCCTAACTCCCAAGTGCTTCATGGGGGCTGCAGCAGGTGGCTGCCCATTGACTGCCACCTAGTGTGTATTCACTCTGGATGGTTTAAATGCGGAGAGGAATTTCCCTAAGAGGATCAGTAAAAAGTACCCTTTAATTGGGTCCCTTTTATGCCTTAGAGAAAAAGCTGACAATGAGACACACATGTGTAGATCATAGACACTTCAGGTAAAAGCTGGAATGATAGTGCTGCCTTCACACACTCAGGTTTGTTGACAGTGGAGCAGAGGGGCACTGATATCTCAGAGAGCCCTCATGCCTGTGTTACCTTCTGTCTCTCCCTTTTTAGCTATGCTGTTATAGCTAGGCCTGCCGGGGTTCATGTTGCACTCTATAAATCATGCTGTATTTCCATCTAGTTCTCTCTCTCTCTCCCCCCTATTCTGAGCTGTTCACCTGCCCCCCCACCCAATCCCACTCTAGGGCTGCTCCAAGCCTAATGGAGAGTTCTTGCTTGTCCAGCCTGAGACAGGACAGCGCTGTTATTGACCCTGATGGAGAGTTCCTGCAGTTCCTGCAGCTCCTGCACTCAGGAGTCACCCCCTATGGAGCCACCAGCATGTGCCACTGATTCTCCATTTGGACCAGAATTTTGCTTATGTGCCAGCAATGACTTTGAAAGCTACAGCTGGGTGTGATGAAGCCTTTTGTTAAGAGTCCATCTTCACAAGCTACTGCTACTCTGGTTATGTTTAGGTAGGGAGACTATTTCCTGTTTGGACTTATCAGCCATATGTATAGAACATCAGACACTCAACAGTCATGTACTCAGTTCTCACTCTTGGGCATATTATAATGACAGTGCTCACTGACTTTATTTATTCATTATTATTCATATCCATTGATCCATCCATTATCACACCCGCTTAATCCTTATCAGGGTCGCGGTTAGTCCCCTACCCTGTTATTCATATCCTTTTTTGTATTTGTTTAACCATCCGATGTCACCCAAAGGAGGACAGGTTCCCCATTTTGAGCCTTAACTCCTCTCGATGTTATTTCTGCCTTCAGTGTTTTGAATTGATCATCTCCCAAACTCTCCTATAGGCTGAATAAATGGCTATAGGTAAACACAAAGGTTTCTGCAACATCATGAAAAGTGAATGTGAAATTTCTGAGGTCTCTAATGGCTGGATGGACTGGTGAGTGAATAGTACATTTTGAAATTTTAACAATGTATACATACATCAAACTGTTATCGCAAAATGTAATGTAAATTTGGCCTCATTTGAGCCCCATTTCCACACTTCTCATGAAACGTTTTCCATTTCAGTGAAATTAACATATTGACCAATGCCCAGATAGAATATAGATGTACGCCACTTCTGGCCAAGAAATGACACTGCTAGCCCACTGTTGGCATGGCAAACTGCATGTGAGCCAAATGTGGCCCTTACATTGAAAATACACATTTGGCCCATATGTACCATATGTGCGGTCCACTTCTGGCAGAGATATGGCAGTGCTATCCACATATGAGCTATCAGTGGCCCACATATTAAAAAACCTATTTGAAGCACATGTTCTAAAACAGATGTTGGCCATTTCTGGCAGAGTTATGGCAGTGTTACCTACATTTAGCTGATATGTGGCCCTAATCTGGCATATATGTGGTCCACATCTTGCAACCGGGAGTGGTCTGCCCAAGTGCCATCAATCCATGTGGCAAGTCAGCCAAATTAAATGAGAGATGAGGGATAGACGTGGGCCAGAATAATTTTGCTATCTGGGTGTGCTTGCACAAAGTGGAAATGATTTGTGGAAATTTCCTTTGTGGAAAGAGGACTTAAAACTGAGGGACAGTCTTTGTCAGACTGAATGTGCGACGACGCGCTGATTTGCATGACAAGTGAAGCAGAGCAGCAGACAAAGCCTGTTAATGGCTCCAGCATTCCAGCGCGGGGGAGAGAGATGACAAAACTTTTCGTCAGCTTGGGAATTCTAGATTACTATTTACACTGAACCTAGAACTAAACTCCTTTCTTGGTATTGTTGTTCCTAGATGCAATAACGAGGCCATCCACTGTTATTTGTCTATTCGAAGTGTCCCATACTTACTAGAGCCTGTTCTGTTCCTATTTTGTCTGTTTAGCCTCTTTCTGTTTAGCATGTTTGCTTGAGGCCTAGTTGGCCCTCTGTTTAGCTTGTTCCTGTTCAGTTTGAGGGCTAGTTGGCCCTCTATTTAGCTTATTCCTATTTAGCATGTTAGCTTGAGGTCTAGTCAGCCTAGTTGTTTGTTTTCTGTTTTGATTGTTAGCCTTGCTCACTCACTTTGATTGGTCCCTTTGTTTTTCATTATGACCTGTTGCCTGTTTAATCTTTGTTTCATTATTAACTCTTATCAATTTTTTGTCTTATACCTCGGGTTGCCACCCGTCCCGTAAAATACGGAATCGTTCCGTATTTGTAAATTTAAAGTCGCGTTCCATATTGAACCAATACGGGATGTGCTTTGTTCCATATTTTTATCAAAGGGGGTGAAATAAGGTTGATCTGAGACAGAATGTGTGAATGAATATGAGATACGTATACAGTATATAATTATTTTCTTTTTTTTGTTCTGTTCTTTCTGTAAGATGCAAAACTCAGTACATATATAATTTAGAAAAAATATTTTTTCAGTTGTTTTTACATTTCTATATTTATTTAATTTCATTCATTGTTGAATTGACATTTTATTATTAGTTTAAGCTAAGCAGCAA
Source organism: Crenuchus spilurus (assembly GCA_036984385.1). NCBI lineage: Eukaryota > Metazoa > Chordata > Actinopteri > Characiformes > Crenuchidae > Crenuchus > Crenuchus spilurus. The sequence continues at coordinate 168,406 of BRDA01009406.1, read as the reverse complement.
AAAAGAAGAAGAAGAAGTAGAAGAAGAAGAAAAGTCTTCCGTTTTGGGAGCTGTAAGAGGTCTTTTAAGTAAACCAAGCCATAAAAGCCCATCACTAGTGCGAGTCATGAGTAGTGAAAGCATTGTCTGCATTGCTAAAATACACCTGAAAATGGTGCGTGATTTTAAAAAATAGCATCTACCAAAGGCAATGTTAGTCCGCTTTACAATGTTTCTATGACAGTGCAAGACCTTTTATTATACAGCTGCAACATTCAAGCCACACCCAACACCGAACCCGCAATGGAATTGGCCCCCTCCCCGCCTCCCCATTCACTCCAACCCCAAACACCCCCACCAGGCCAGGGGTGTCACTTATTTCAAAATCTGAAAGGTGGCAACCCTACTTATACCTGTGCACATCTTCATGATTTCCTGGTGCCTCGTTTTACACACACACACACACACACACACACACACACACACACACACACACACACAAACACACGCACACACTAAGAGGTAGTGATGGGCAGTCCTATCCACAGCACCTGGTTAGCAGTTGGGGATTAGGTGCCTTTCTCAGAGGCTCTCAAACTGGTGACCGTCTGGTCACAAGACTAGTTCCTTAACCACAAGCCCCCAGCTTAACGATTTCTGTATAATTATGGAAGATATAATATAGATTATTTCTATATAATCCTTATTCATTAGAGAATGGATTGTTCTGAAGACTTGAAAATGCCCAGATCTCCTTTCTATTCTCCTTTTTAACATCCTGACTTTCTCTGCGGCAAACTAAACCAATGGCTGGACATTACAATTCCCTATGCAGCACAGCATACTGTCCTTGTACTCTTAAACAGGAGTCTAATGACCCATCAGCAGTGCCATTTATTTCCTACGGCATTCTCCAATCGACCTCTCCAGGTGCTTATCGCCACTTTACACTGACCTCAATCCCACTGTCCGCTCTGTCCCCTTTGCCCTCTTCCTCTCTTACTCACCTGACTCGCCCGACACTACATCAAAGGCGTTTTTCTGAGAACAGTATTGGAAATGGCATTTTTTAGGAAATTTATCATTCTGAATGCAGCACATTGTCAACTTATCTCCATTTGAAGGTTGCTCTGATAGTGAGTGAACCATGACTGTAGTGACTAATGTGCTCTTGATATACTAAATGATCTGCAATTCATATTTTATATATTCCCTTGATATGGAGATGTAATCTGAAGTTATGGATATCTAGGCATGGTGTGATTAACTTTTGTAATAATCTTAATTAGATAAAATAGATTTATTTATGGGGTGATTTTATACAGTGCAAGTTTAATATTGCTATAATATGTATTACTATATATATATATATATATATATATATATATATATATATATATATATATATATATATATAAACAGCGTATAAGCACGCCAACATTCCTGGCGCTTTTACATATTGTGCAGCATTGCTGACCACTGCTGAATATCTGGGTGAGCGCTGATCCTATTGTCTCTTCTCTTCTGCCTTCAGAAATAAAAGGGCTGATAAATTGCACAGCAGCAGATGGGCTTAGCCTACTATATGGCAGGTGTTCTTGATAAAATGGCTAATGAGCCTAGGTACAAGGTGTATATACATCTCATTAACCTCAGTGAGACCAACTCTGTGGTAGTGAGACCAACTCTGTGGTTTCTAACATAGGTTAAACTTTGCATTAACCTTAAAAATGTTTAAATATTTTCTGTAAGAAGGTGTACACTCCCTGTGTAGTGTGTGTGTGTGTGTGTGTGTGTGTGTACACCTGAGACAGCCAATTAAAATCTCAAAAGGGTGCATCAATCTCATGGCCAAGGATCATTTGAGTGGGCTTTCATTTTCCTGTTGACCTAAGGCTATAAACAGCCAAGTGAAAAACACAGAGATGGTCATGTTGTGATCACAATACAGCTCAAAGTTAGAATCTTCAAGTTTTGATGGAAACACACAGCGTTTAATGTAGCAAAAAGGTAAGTGAGCTGAGTTACATATGAAATAAGACTGAATTTTAAGGAACATTAAGCACTACATATACTCTAAGTGGACAATTTATTGGAACCACCTACTTACACACACTGGCCATTTGATCAGAAATGCCAACCATACAGATTAGACTCCACCTGCTGCTGCACTGTTTATCTGCCACCCTCTCCCTGAAAAGGGAACATCTCAGTTAACAATGTTTGGTCATTTTCTAAATGTTACAAATGTTACAAACACTGGAAGAATGTTCAATCTCAAGTTTTCTAGAAGTTTCTAGAACTTTTTTATTTAACTTTTTTTTTTAATGTTTAAGCAAGATTGCTGCAATATCATGAGGATTTCACCTACAGTACATTCAAATACTGACCACACACAGAGAAAACCTCCTTTCAAACCCGTATAGCAGGGGTACGCAACTCCAGTCCTGGAGTGCCGGTTTCCTGCACAGTTTAGTGATCTACCTGATCAAACACACCTGATTCAACTCAGCGGGCAATTAGCATGTTTCAATGTAGTGTCAGAGCAGTGACATCACCAAACTGTGGAGGACTGGAGTTGCCTACCCCTGCCGTATAGAAACAATAAATAATAAACAGCCAGTTTAGAGGAGATCAATTATATGAACTAAACATCACCCAACTTATCTTTACTCTGTCTGCTCTGAACATCCTCCATCAGACTCGTCCCTCGCTCCCCCTCAAATGAACTGATATTCAGAACTAATACAAAGGACTCACTGATGTTACTCCAAACATTGCCTTAACATATGTGTTTGTCTAACTGGAAACATTATATTAGAAACATCCCAAAAACATTGTAATTTGTTTGTAACATTGTAAAACATTGTCGCGTTTTCAGAATATTCTGGGAAAATTATTTCTGTAACGTTACAGGCTAACTTTACTGGAACTTTTTAAAAATGTTGCTGTAAGGCCTTCCCTAAACAGCCTTAGTCTTGTGCCCATGTGCTCTTGGTTTTGCTTCTGCTGTCTCTGCCCTCATCTTGTCAGGTGACTTGCACAGCCCTGTTCCCCAATCCCTAGTCTGATTATGTTTGGTATACAGGTTCCCTCATGTCTCAGTCCTCATCCGTCATTGTATTGTTGCTACGCTAGTGTATTGTAAACTACATGTTCTACATGTGCTGTTACCCTGCTTTACGACCACATCTTTGTTTTGCTTTTTGTTTTGATAGACCTGCTATTGATTGGTTGCTCATGTTTAGTCAGCGCTGCCCCAGCATGTTTTGTGTGTTTTTTTATTTTTTTTATTTTATAAAAATGTGTTTTGTATCCACACTGCATCTGCCTTCTTTAACCCTTCCACACAACCTTGAAGTTGCTCAACATTCTTATATCTAGGGTTTAGCCGGATACTCGTTTCACACGAGTATCCTGTACAGCTAAAGCATTTTTGACGAGTACAAGCATGGCACAAGTAAAACTCGTCAATATTTGTGCTCGTGCTGAAGGAAAATCCTCATTGGGTAACTGACTGTCTTCTCAATCTGTGATTGACCAGTCATACAGAGCGCCCACCCCTCCCTACTCGGAAATGTCTCTGCAGCCAAAGCTGTGCCCTACTCTGGCACACACACACACAAACACACACACACACACACACACACACACACACACACACACACACACACACACACACACACACACACACACACACACACACACACACACATCTTAATCAACATTGTTTAACTTTGTCTGGGAAAAAATGCCAAGAACCTTAGGTAGTAAATAAATAAATAATTGAAAGAAAAAAAAATCTGTTTGATCATAAAATTAAAAAAAATTAAAAAGGAAGTTACGAAAAAAGTTCATAATTTCCTACTGCATGAATTGTATTCATTCATGAACTTAAAAATATATTTTAAAAAAACTGGTTCTGTAAATAGTTCTTTTACTTTTATGATCATAAACATTGATTTGAATCTCAATTTTCAGGCTGTTCTGTAAATAATTTTCAAATAAACAATACATATAGCAACTTCTGATCAATCCATATCAATTTCAGACTTAAAATAATGTACCGATTTCAGCCTCACCCACTTCAGGTTAAACCACACCCAAATTCCAGTTTAGACCCCATCCACTCAGTACAGATACAGATAGTGGCGGATTCGCTCATCCCTACTTATAACGTTCTCTGTTATCATATGATCACCCTGATTAGATATTATTTGGGGGACCACTGGAAACCTTCCCACACTGCCAACATCTTCCATCCACCCTAACCCTAACCCTACATCTTCCATCTTTTTTCTTCTTCTTTGATCCTTAGCTGGCGTTGGATCTGGATCGGCTCCTAAGTCCATATGCTGTGGGTGCCAATGGTTGCCGAATCTCAAATTCTGATGTCATCTTCGACCTGTTTTAGCCATGTTTTCTTTGGTGCCGTTCGTTGGATTCTCCATGGGTGGGTGTTTCACGCCAGAGGAGTTGGTGTGGTAGTTGGCTCGTGTCCATTCAACACACATGGCCAAACCATCACAGTCGGCGTTTTTTAATTTGCTCCTTAACTGGCAGTTGGCCATCACATCTATGTCGAATGTCCTCATTTCGAAAGCGGTCTCGAAGTGATACTCGTATCTGCTGAAGGCAACGCATTTGGAAAACAAGTTTGTTTAGATCTGCCTTGAGCACTGTACACGTTTTGGATGTATAGAATAGGATCGGCAGGATCTACGTCCGGAAAAGGCGGATTTTGGTCGAGATGGAGATGTTCCAGTACACTAGCAGGTTCCAACTCAAGTTTTGAGATCTTCAAAAATAATATTTTTTCTCCAAGATGGGTGCTGAAATATAATATTTTTTGCTAAGGACTTTTATAAATCGTTTGAAATCTTATGTCACTTGGGCCTTGTTCAGAAATCTAGCTCAATTTTTTTAGTATCTCTGATTTAAGCAAGAGAGATTTTTGGCTGTCTGAATGAAATCTGATCTCTTCCAATTATATTTAAGCTGCGTTAGTGAGTGATTTCAAATTTAAATGGAAATTGGGTTTCTGGATCATTCTCAGCACTGCTGTGACACTGATGTGGTGGTGGTGTATTAGTATGTTGCACTGGTATGAGTGAATCAGACACATCAAAGCTGCTGGAGAGTTTGTCACGTTCACTCTGTTAGACACACCTACCTACCTTGTTGGTCCACTTTGTAGATGTAAGACAGCAACTAATATGTTGCTGCACAGATTGTGTTGGTCCTCTAGTCCTTCTGGTGGTTACAGGACACTGGTGGCTGATTGGGGCACATTTCACTATGTTCATTAAAAAACATTATTATTAAACATTATTAATGTTACACTTATATAGCGCCTTTCTTGATACTCAAGGATGCTTTACAATCAACACACTCCATTTACACACACTCAACCACACACACCGGTAAGAAGTGGCAGCCAGTGTCGCACAGCGTACACTCATCCAGAAGCGACCGTCCACATGGACGACTGCATTGAGCACTAGGGGAATCACCCAGGACAGAGTGCCAACCATATCTGGGCAAACATACATACATGCATACACAGACATACACATTCATACACACATCAGGATAATTTTAGAGTATCCAATTCACCTGATCACTATGTTTTTGGACTGTGGGAGGAAACCGGAGTCCCCGGAGGAAACCCACGCAGACACGGGAAGAACATGGAAACTCCCGTCAGATGGGGACTCGAACCCAAGACCTCAGCGCTGAGAAAGTGCTAACCACTAAGCCACCGTGCCACCCCACATCAGCAGCTCTGCTGTTTCTGACTCATCCCAGAATAACACATACTAACACACCATCGCCACGTCATGCAGGGTTAATATTCTCTTAATTGTGGTAAAATCGCTGAAATGTAACCCCTCATTGCTGATTGCGTTAACACACCAGCTTGATGTATTTCATTACTTTTCTTCTGCTTTATATTTTCCCCACTATCATCCTCCTATCTTCATCTCTCAAGCATTCTTTATCTCCTGTCTCCATCTAACCCCCTGTTTCACCATTCACCCCACCTTTCTCTATTCCTCCTCCTAATTGCATTCCTCTTTCTCTCCTCCTCACCTCATCCTTCTCTATATCTCTGGATGTCTCATTTGTCAGAAACCTCACTGGCCTTGTTTGAACCACCCTCTCCAGTGTGTGACAGCCTGCTAGCACGATTAATACCCTCTACACACACACACACACACACATATATACACACAGAATTGTTCTTGTCTCCATCCTCCCTTATGAATTTCAAATGGACAGAAAATCTTATCCATATATCACAGGCTTCATTAGACACTCAGCATCTTTGTGTGTGTATATATGAGTGTGTGTGGGGAGGGGGGCGTCAGGCCAGAGCACTCATGGCTCATTTCCTTTTAATATTATGACTGAGATTTTAAAACACTCGCATTTACGTTTACCATTCATCTGTACAGGAAATGACCACCATTAAAGTGAATTAGTCTTACATGTATCGTTTCACCCTCTGAGAGAGTTTGTTTACATCTCCAATTATCTTCAAACAAGTCTAAGTTGTGCATTCCTCCAGCACCTTCATGTTTACAGGCAGCTCTTACACAAGAGTATTTACAAGAATGTAGTGTTAACAAACATATCCACTTACTTACACAAGCTGACCCTAGGCTGAAATGCTAACTCAATAAAACTAGCATCTTTGCCTCCCTGAAGTACAAGTACAACCCCAATTCCAAAAAAGTTGGGATGTTTTGCAAAATGTAAATAAAACAATGCATTGATTTGGTAATCTCATAGACTCCATATTTTATTCACAATAGCACAAAGAAAACATATCAGATGTTAAAATGGAACATTTTATCATTTCATGATCTCGTTTAGATCTTGATGGCAGCAACTCATCTCAAAATAGTTGTGACGGGGCAACAAAAGGCTATAAAAATAAGTGGTACTAATAAAAAAACAGCTGGAGGAGCAATTCACAGCTAAATCACATAAGTGGGTATAAATAGAGCTTTTTAGTGAGGCAGAGTCTTTCAGAAGCAAAAATTGGCAGAGTTTCACCATCCGTCCATCTTCTTCTTCTGCTTAATCCTGATCAGGGTCATGGTGAGTCCCTTACCCCTTCACCAGGCAGGGCATTACACACTATTCTAAGGACAGGATGCCAATCTACTGCTACACATACACACAATTTAGAGTGCCTAATACACCTGACCTGAGTGTGGGAGAAAACCAACGCAGAGAACATGGAATCTCCACTCAGACTTACAAAAACTTGGTCATTTTGCATACAAGTGTACACAAAACAAAAAAGAGGACTTGAACCCAAGACCTCAGTGCTGAGAGGAAATCGTGCTAACCATCTTGCGAAAAAGATTTCCTCATTGTAAAATTGCAAACACTCTGAAGATTCCACCATCTACAGTCATATCATCAAAAGATTCAGAGAATTTGGAGAAATCCCTGTGTTCAAGGGACTAGGCCAAGGGCCAAGGCTGAAGTCCTTGCATATTTCAGCAACAGCATGGCTTTGCAGGAGAAGAGTCCAAGTTCTGAACTGGGCTTCCTGCAGACAAGACCTTTCACCAATAAAACAACATTTGGCAGAGAAGCCCCAGGACTGTTGAGCTGCTAAAATGCAACATCAGAAAATAATGGGACAACTTCCCTCTCCCAAAACTCCAGCAATTGGTTTCTTCATATCCCAGATGTTTACAGACTGTTGTTAAGAGAAGAGGGGATGTTACATAATGGTAGACATTGCTCTGTCCCAACTTTTTAGATGTGTTGCTGCCATCAAAAAATGTATACTTTTTTCATGAAATGGTAAAATGCATTACTTTCAACTGGTCTGTTGTGAATTCAATATGGGTTTATGAGATTTGCAAATCATGGCATTCTGTATTTATTTACATTTATTTTCATTTTACACAGTGTCCCAACTTTTAAATTGGGGTTGTAAAACATGCATAATGCATTATAGTCCATTCATAAAGATGCATAAATGATTCTCAATGCTTTATAACAATTGACAGTCTCTGTAAGTGTGCATAAATGCTCATAAAGCACACACTTAAACACAACATCAAGAACATAATGCATTATAATCCATATGTTATTTGTTCCTACAATGATTTATGAGACTTATGTTCATTCACAGAAGGTTTTATATAAGATCTTAATGATAAAATCCTGCCTTCATTTTAATTGGTATATGCTTTAATGTTCTTCACAGTGAACAACACAATGAAAAAACTCTCTTTGCAGACATGAGGTAAAGCCATTTATGAGCTCAGCACTCAGTGAACTGCATTATAATTAACATATACAAACTTATACTCAGTGGCGACTAGTCAAACATTTTCTGTGGGGTTGTTTGAGTCATATTCAGTGAGTTTCTGCAACCATCCCAGTATTATTGAACAAAAAAATTGCAGGATAGCAGTGCTCTGTGAAAAAGTCACTATTTAATTGGCATTCAAAACTAATAGTTAAATAAAACTGTCATTAAATGTGCAAAGATGTAAAGTACAGTATGTAACATTAAATTACCAAAAGAGTTTGGTTCACAAACATATACAATTAAATTTGCAAAAACACAACTAAAACTAAATATTAGACATTTCTAGAGACATGTATTACATGTTAATAACATTAGATGTTCCTAAAACCACTGACTGGCTCTGCTGTGATAAATAAAACCCTTTAGACAACAGATTGGAGGACCCTGATTGGCTAAATTTATGTTGCTATGCCAATAGGTCAGTGTGTCAGCAGGTCAGTGATTGGCTGCTGCTTCTTTGACTGGGTATCATTTCCCCCAATACATTTTATATATTACATGTTATTGTACATGTTTAGCACATCCATATATACTGATTACTTTAAAAATGTTTCTTTTTAAAATGAAAATAAAAAACGATTTCCACCAAGCAATGCAGTGCTTTAGCACTCTCTACTGCCCATCCACCACTGCTTATACTACAACTAAAATGTAAAGCACTGCAAATGCTCTTCACACATTTTAAGTAAAGATAATTAATCTAGATAAAAGTTTATACATGTCAATTGATGTTTATACACCACTCAAAAGATTGGGGTTACCCATTAAACTGAACAAAAACAGACACAACTAAAGTTGTGTTTTGTCATGTAACATGGTGCTGGGTGCTGCCAAACTTTTGAGTGTTGTTCTCTATTTACCGTGCATCCCCATTTACAAAAGAAAAAAAAATAACTTATATAAAACTACAATAAAAAATATGGAATGCATAAATGTTTTATACCAACATACCAAAAACAAACATTTCAAATGAGTAAACAATCCATCCATGATCTACTACTTAATCCTGATCAGGGCACAGTGCAGGGCATTACACTATTCTAGCTAAGCCCAGGACAAAGCCAAATGAGTACACAGTTCACAGTAAATCTGCCAGTGTTAAATCAACACTATTAGAGTATACTCATATTATACCCTATTATATATACCCTATTATGTTAGTATTAGCATGTACATAGTGGGCAGCATGGTGGCTTGGTGGTTAACACAGTGCTGAGCCCTTGGGTTCAATTCCTCATCTGTGTGGAGTTTTAATGTTCACCTTGTGTGCGCATGGGTGTTCTCTCGAGTCTCTGGATTTTCCCAGTAGTACAAAAACATGGACATCAGGTGAATTGGTTACTCTAAATTGTCATTGCGTGTGTATGTGTGTGCCCAGTGAAAGACACTTTGTTCTCTAACTAAAATAGTAATATGCCCGGCCCAGTGCATAATGGAGGAGCATGGGGTTTCACCACAACCCTGAACTGGATTAAGCAGTTAAAATGATGGAAGGATATACATAGCATTAGTCTTTCCTTTGTTATTTATCATCAAGGTTGTTTGGCTTTGTTGAAATTAGCTCCAGTATTGGTATGCAGCTCAAATTTACAAGGTTTGGTACAGGCCTTGACTGTCACACACACACACACACACACACACACACACACACACTCCGATTAGTCTGACCACCTCAGCAGTGCTAAGCCATGCGCGCTCAATTATTGGCCGGCTAAATTAAAAACGTGCAAATTGCAGTGTAAATCTGGGAGTGAGGAATGAAAATGGGAGCAGAAGGAGAGGAACAGGAAGATTTTAATGAAGGCATTTACGCCTGGTAATGACTGTCCCCCTACCTCCCTCTTCAATTTCATGAACTGCCAGATAATTGAGAGAAAGAAAGAGACAAAATGGAATGACAGTGTAGAGTTGTACCTTGCTTTTCATAAAGCTTCATTTTCAAACCTCAAATGCATACAAAGTTAAATATATATTTTTAAATCACAAAAATTCTAGTTTTTGAAAAGAAAACAGTGAATCTGGAGGAGCAGTTTTGTCTGGAGGAGTGGGCAAAAATCCCAGTGGCAAGATGTGGCAAGCTCATAGAGACTTATCCAAAGCGACTTGCAGCTGTAATTGCCACAAAAGGTGGCAAAAGTACTGACTTTAAGGGGGTGAACAGTTATGTACTCTGAAGTCTTGTTATTTTGTCTTATTTGTTGTTTTGCTTCACAATACAAAGAAAATCAAATGTTCAGAGTTGTAGCATGTTCTGTAAATTAAATGATGCAAACCCTCAAATAATCATTTTTAATTCCAGGTTGAGAGGTAGAAAAACACAAAATAATTACCAAGGGGCACTTTACACATGCAACACACACACACACACAATAGTGAGCAATGCAAATTCATACACCATACACAGTCTAGTGAGCTATATATGTGCATATGCACCACACACACACACACACACACCAGTGAATAATGTGCATATACACACACACACACACACACACCTACACACACACACACACACACACACAAACACACTAGCGAGCAATGTGCATAAACACACACAGCCCTTCTTTTCTCTCCTACTTACTCCACAAAAGTTTTTGGATATATCTACACACACACATGCACACACAAACTTTCAGCTATGTTTTCCTTCAGGATATACAAATCCAGTTTTACTTGCTGTTTCTGTTTGTGTGTGTGCGTGTGTGTGTGCGCGTGTGCTTGTGTGTGATGGTGTGGATATGTGTGTAGCAAGATAGAAAGTGTAAAAAGGAAGCTTGCAATTTGTCCATCACTTGCAGCACAAGTTCAATCGTCTTCCCTTCGTCTCAGCTGCAGCACGTTTAGTGGATCCCCCAGCGAGATGCCAGCTCATTCGTCTTGATAACGAAGAAGAGGCATTTTTCCAGCATCTTCTGGGCCGAGGAGCTCCCTAATGGTAGCATTCTGCAAGACTGCCAGTGCCAGACTAACCCACCTACAAAACTGTTCCACACTGCAGGGGGCCACCCATCATGGAAACATCATTTCACTTCACTCCAGCAGCTACCCTTTTGAGGGGTAAAGCACTCTCTTTTATGCTATCACATTGCTGAGTTTTTTTTTTTTCTCACTTTGCCCTACCATGCTAATAGTGCTAATAATAAATGAACGTTAGTGGAAGATTGTACCAAAGAAGTGTAGAGATGAGATTATACTTGCTGTGCACTTTTAGCTTCCAGTCACATTAGCCTTTATTTGAATTTCTGTCATTATAAGTCATATCAGATCTGCTAATGATGGAAATTTGTAATTAGCATACTAGCATGAGCTGTGTATATTAGTTGTATCTAGGGCTGCCATGATTAGTCGACTAGTCACGATTATGTCGACTAGTAAAATAGTCGACGACTAATTTATTAGTCGATGCGTAATTTTTATTTATTTTTCTTACTTTCTTTTTTTCTCCAAACTGCTGCGTTTTTCTCACCTTTTACTGCTGCGTCTTCCTTTCTGTCCTTGACGCACATGCGCAGTAGTGGTAACTGGGGTAGGCCGTGGATGACGTAACAGGACGTTATGCAGACAGGCTCTGGTATCATGGGTATCCGGCAACGGAGCTCAAAAGAGTGGGATCATTTTAAGAAAATGAAAGAGAAACACGGGCAATGCAGTATCTGCAAGTCACAACTTGCCTTCCACAGCAGCACAACTGCCATGCACGAGCACCTGAAAAGGAAGCCTGTTGTGGCTGATTGTGACAATGATGAAGAGGGACCATCGTCTCGGTAAGCTAAAGTTAGCTGCTAAAATTAGCGTAAACAGAGAGTTAACTTGCTGCTTACTCATATTGATAGCTGTAAAAGTTAACATTAGTGATGACGATTTGATTCATTAGCCTTAGCACACATTCATGTGTTTTCTGTAAGGTTACAACAGTCATGTGTTTGACTAGCAATGCTAATGTTTTCTAACGTTATGTTTCAGTGCTACGTTTACACTTTATGCTAAACAGTTAAATAATTGTTTGTTGCAAGCTGCATATTTCATTAAAGGTTTAATGAACTATGATCTTAATTGTTTTTATTTTTAGTTAGCATATAGCTGAAATCTAATGACGGTTATATAATAGCAGCTACATTCTAGTGCGATAAGCTGTACATTTTATATTCAATTAACGCATGATTCGATTAGTCGATTAATCGTAAAAATAATCGGTGATTAGTCGACTATAAAAATAATCTTTTGTGGCAGCCCTAGTTGTATCCATGTCCAAAAGTTCTAAAACATCACTTCACTCTATTCTGCAGGGTTGTCAACAGTATTTGAGTTTTATTTTAGTAGATTTGCATGCATACATACATACGTTCCCGCTGGTGAAATATTAAAGAAATTCTGCAAAACCACTTACATAATTAACTTAAAGGGTATTCTTTACAGTTACACACACAATCTGTCATTCATATGATAATAACATGGTAATTCTGGACATTCCATTGGAGGATTAGCAGCAGTGGAATGTGTGAAACCCTCATTTCATCTCTATAAACAATGACCTGCACCTGAACAAAGAGTTCTCACCTTTCATCTCACACCTATCTCATAAATATTCAATTTAGGAACCACTGAATGAGTGAATCACATTTGTTAAGGTTTCTAAAAACTGTAAGGATCAATGTGTAGCAAACATCTCTGTTTATTTAGTTCTGAGCTCAAAGGTCTTGGCTAGAAATGTTTAGAGTGTTTTTTCACAATATATCAGCACATCTGAAAACAGGTTTTTGGAAAGTCTAAGTTTAGACCAGATTTAATAGAACATAGATTTATGACATTCTTACTGGGTGGCACGGTGGCTTAGTGGTTAGCACGTTCGCCTCTCAGCGCTTTGGTCTTGGGCTTGAGTAACCATCTAAGCGGAGTTTCCATGTTCTCCCTGTGTCTGCATGGGTTTCCTCCGGAGTCTCCGGTTTCCTCCCACAGTCCAAAAACATGGAGATCACGTGAATTGGGTACTCTAAAAAAAATGTCCGTAGGGGTGTGTGTGTGGACTGGCGCCCTGTCCTGGGCTTAGTTGAATAGTGTAATGCCCTGCGCCCAGTGAGGGGGTAGGGGACTAACCGCGACCCTGATAAGGATTAAGCAGGTGTGATAATGGATGGATGGATGGACATTCTTACTGTTTTGACACTGTTGTTGCTGAGTTTGTGCTGAACAAAAGCCTGTGTAACACTTTGGGGAAAAATAATTTTAGATGGGTGGCATTTATAAAAAGTCATAATAATAATAGTCTGATAATAATAATAATAGTGAAAGATGATCACAGGTTTGGTGATTTGGGCTGGTGTTTGTTTGTTGAACTGTCTTTCAGATGCAATTCTAGTTTTTTCCCAAAAGGGGGTGTTAGTCACAATGACCTTTCACCTCTTTAATGCTCTCCATATTTCCATCTCTCCTTTAATTCTTATCTTCACTCTCCTCTTGCAGCCTACTCTGCCATTAACCCGCCTCTTCCAAGGTCTGGTCTTCCCCTCCCTAGAGTGTGTGTGTATGTGTGTGTGTGTTTGTCCCAAACTTCTTAGAGGGGAAACACATGTTTGAAGTCTGCAGGAAAGAGAGGGATGAGGAGGGAGCACTTCATCTGAGCACAAAGAAGCATTTAGGACTTTACCCCATTCCTTTCGCATGTGTGTGAGTGTGGAGCTATAGTTTGTGAAGTGGGTTGTGTGTCATTCTAGGATTGTTAACCTGGTCTTGTCTATGAATATAGCATTGTAGCTAAAGTGTGAAGCTAGCAGTCTCATGATCTAACTGTGTCTTTCTTCTGTTAAGTATAATGCATGTAATCACTTTGTTTTCATGTTTGAGGTAGAACTTCTGTGTGGATGTACCTTTCATTACCTGCCTTTTCTCTGTCCACAAAACTCACTTCTAAGTTAATTTCACCACTTTTCCTCAGAAAACATGTGTTCTATCCCACTTTCTCTTTCCCTCTCCTTCTTTTTCCTTCTCTTTCTCTCAAATTTTTGCATTGATGGTGGGATGGACTCTTGTTATGATGAGGAAGGCACACCTAGCCGTTGCATGCCTAAATTTGAGAATGCAGCCTTCAACCGTACTGTAATTGTTTCAAACATGTGTGGCACACCCCCTGAGGATTACTGCATGCAGACCGGTTCCACGCGTTCATGCCACTATTGCGACGCTTTGGATCCTGAAACAAACCACAATGCCACATACCTGACGGACTTCCACACCGATGAGGAACCGACCTGGTGGCAAAGCCAGTCCATGTTCTATGGAGTGCAGTACCCCAACTCTGTCAACATTACACTACATTTAGGTAAGATATTCTACCTTCTTTTTTGTCTCTACTGTCCAGGATGGGCTTTCTACCAGATTGTGGAGCATTGCTGTGAGGATTTGATTGCATTCAGTGACAAGCATTACTGTGGTCAGGATGTTGGATGATCACCACCCTACCTCAATCCCCAACTCATCCTAAAAGTACTGGATGAAGCATCATCATTCCAAAGAACACATTTCCACTGTTCCATACTGGAGGGCTTTATACCCCTCTAGCCCATGACTGACATTAGCCATGGTGCCAATAGGTTCATGTTTATCTTCTCCAGAGCCCTATTGTACTAGCACCAGTGGCATAGGTTTGAATACAACTATAAGGAGGACACACTGCACATCAGTGTTGTAGTGAAGACTGTTGAAGCAAAGTCTGAGTCAAAAAATACTGAACCTAAAATGTAAGTCTGGGGGATAGGCTCCCAGTTGGGCAGTTTCAGGTAAGGTTGTCCACCTAGTGAATAATAGTACAGTAGTTTGGGAGGGGATCCCTCTCAGGAAGAAGTATAGTGAGACGTGGGGCTAAAGCTTTAGAGGTCTTTTGATTATTCCGTCCTACACCTGTGGTTGGCAGTACTTCTCTAAAGAGACTAGACAAGCTATATGTGTGAACTTAAAGTTGCTGAATGCATTCATTAGAACGAGTGTCCACAAACATTTGAAAATATAGTGTAGCTAAAAACAACAGTAGTAAAAGCCCCTCTTGAAGCAACATGTTTGCTCCTTTTCTGTCAGAATGTAGACGTTTTCACTGTGAGTGAAAGAAAAATGCTAATTCTACATACTTTTACACATTTAATTGGATCATTTCACAACATGTTTCAGTTGTTTTTGACAAATTTGACTATATGAGTGACTTTTGACTTGACCTGTGTTTGTTAGCAATGTTAGCCACACAGCACAAATTCTGAAGTAAAGAAGTAAAATTCAAACTCCAGACATGTCTCGGCTAATTGACTCCATCTGGGTGAAGTGGAAAACTGTGTAAATTTGGGTTTTATCTGAACCTTTGTTAGACAACCACCATTAAAACGATCTAAGATAATTTCTGTTCCCAGAGGAAAATGTTATTGCTCAAATTAGATTGCTCTTTGATGGCTCAGGAAATTTAATAGAGATGAAGACACAGAAAAGACACATGAAATACTTCTGGCTTTGATTAAAGTTCTAGTAGCTACTCACAGCATCAAACCAAGAAGACTTTTTGAATGACAAATGGTTAAAAACTCGAGAGCAGTCACATAAGCAGGTCTGCTGTCTTCAGTAATCTCATGTGTCTCCTTTATGTTTCCATCTGCTCTCATTGTTATTTAGAAGAAGCTGCTGCTATGTTAAGGAGATGTTTTGATTCTGATTCTTGATACAATGAAGAATAAAAAGGTGGATTAGATCTCAAAATTTTTGTTTACTGCTTACACTAATCTCTACGGAGAGCTGCCTACTTTCACTTTTTGTTACTTGTTATTTGTTTGTTGTTTATATTTCTGATTTTCTTAATAGATAATGTGAACATTTCTTAATTACCTTCCGTTGGTTGTAATTGTTATTGTAATTACTTGTTAATTGATTGTAACAAGTACTATAAGTGTTTATGTGGATAATATTTGAGCTATGAACTATTAAAAACTATTTGGGCATTCAAGCTTATTGCCCTGAAATAGGATGACCAGACAATTGGTGGTCTGTCGCCTGTTGGGGTTGCCCCTGGAAATGTCCTTGTTTTTAAGTGTGAATAAAAAAATCACATGAAAGTTTAAAAAAGACCAGATAGCAGAGCAGACAGACTGACCTCTCTAGTTTTGACCAACAATAATATCTAAAACACTTCTACTACATGCTCACCTAGTTTTTTTTTTTTTTTTTTTTTTTTTTTTTTTTTTTTTTTTTTTTTTTTTTTTTTTTTTTTTTTTTTTTTTTT
>BRDA01009406.1:138470-151822 GCA_036984385.1 Crenuchus spilurus | reverse complement strand
GTGTGTGTGTGTGTGTGTGTGTGATCACTTGTGTGATCCGACACTCTCTTAAACACTGGCTCCACCACCCGTCGGGAATAGGTGGCCGTGGGTCCCTCGTCAATCCCCCAATCCACGAAACGAGTTCCCGTGAAGTCAGTACAGGACGGACCCCTAGTTTGGCCGTTGGAAGACCAGTGTTCTGGTCTAGGAATGGTGATCCGATGGGGGTTTTTTTACTTATCCTCTCCCTTTAGGGTTACTAAAAGAGGTGACAGGAGTGGTGGGAGGAGTGTAGTAGGTCATCCACGACGTCGAAGGGGGATTCACGTTAAAATGTCAAAAGAGTTTTTTTTTTTTTTTTTTTTGATCCACTCGTACATCATTTTTTTTTTTTTTTTTTTTTTTTTTTTGAGAAAACTGTAAAATTGCACTTAGGGGGAAGCTGCAGCACCTACTGGATGATGTGAGGAGGGTGGTGAGGACAGTGGAGAAAATCATTGGGATTTCCCTCTCCTATTCATTTTTTTGGGGGTAGCCTAGTGGTAAGGATCTGGTCTTGTGACCAGAAGGTTGCCGGTTTGATCCCCAGGCAGGACATGACTGAAGTGCCCTTGAGCAAAGCACCTAACCCCCTAACTGCTCCCTGGGTGCCGGTGGATAAGGGCTGCCCACCACCTCGGTCACAAATTCTCTCACAGCCTAGTGTGTTCACTAGTGTGTGTGTGTGTGTGTGTGTGTGTGTTTCACTGTAAAGAATGTAAAGAATGGGTTAAATGTGGAGGTCAAATTCCGTTGTGTGAAAATCACATTGGCAAATTGGTTCATCTTAATCTTAATCTTAAATCTTAAAACGTAACCAGAACCTAGTAAGTGTCAAGTGAGTCCGCAAACATCCTCTCAAGGCAAACAGTAACTTAGAAATTAAAAGCAGGCTTTGGCACACCTGGAACTTCTTAAATGTAGTCTGCCATTGAATCTTTAAAATTTCATGAAGCTGTCCTCATTTGTTATTTAATAGATAAAGGCAGATTGGAAGTTTTAATGACATATCTATCACCAAACTAGAAATGCCCCCAGTTGGTTTCCTTACCCTAGCCACACCTAGCTTACTATATTTCCATCAGCATATGTACTACATTCTCTATTAAGGCATAAATTTTTGATAGAAAGGTTGGTGGTGTTGTGCCTTTTGCAGTTCAAGATGAAGTTTAAGTTAAATTCATCCAAACAGGATTTTATATGGTTCAATGTGCTTTAGGTTAGAAGAAGCGTGTCATAATCTGATCTGCTCAGCAGTTCTGCTTCACATTGTCACATGGTTTTGTATGTACTTTGAGTGAATATTTTTAACATATCCATAGAGATTTTAATTTTGCCAGCCTTGCAGAGAATTTGTTTATTCTAGCAGCATGTGTACTGAGCCATGTGGTTCCGTTATGCCTTCTTACTGGGCATGTTTACAGTTCATCCGAGAGGAAGAACAGAACATTGAATAAAATGATGATATGAAAAAGCTTTATTGGCACTTCATGTGTGGGCATTTATGTATTTAGAAAGTTCTACATTTATTTAACAAACTAGAACAGGACCCCAAAAGTTATCTCTCTTATGAGAGGTTCCTTCATTGTTATTCACCCTGTCTTCATTTCAGACCCTTTACTCATCAGCATGATCAGATATGATTGACATGTTACCTAAAAAGCTAAAAGTTAACGTAGCATACTGTTTCTAATAGTGTAACATTCTGTGGCTAACACTCCTAATGTTGTAGCTAATGTTGTGTCACTGCTGGACAGTTGGAGCAGATTTGCTGTTACTTGAAAAAGTTCTGAGGGATCAGTTGAGTCCCTTAGATAGTTGAAGGGGGAACCAGTTTACATTCTGTGGCCTCAGTTTAGAGCAGCACAGATGTGACCCATTTTGAATGAGTGAAAAACTATCTGACAACAACATTGTGCTCGTTATCTTCCTTTTTGGGATTGCTAGGCCAGGCTAAAACTTCCTGCTACTTTCCTGGAAATCTAGCATGGACCAGAACAAATTGCTAAGATGTGCTGCAGCCTGTATGGGGGCATCTGTGGTCTGGTGGTTAGGGATTTGGCCTTGTGACCACAAGGTTTCCGGTTCAAGCCCCTGGCAGGTCATTACTGTAAATACCCTTGAGCAAGGCACCCCAAGTGCCATGTATAGTGCCTGCACACTGCTTTAGGCACATGTTCATGCTGTCCCCTTAGTGTTTTCACTAGCATGTCTATGTGTGTTTCACTGTACAGATTAATTAAATACAGACGTCAAATTCCTGTGTACAAACACATTGGCCATTAATTGTGCACTGCTTTTTAAAAGTACAAATGTACATAAGGATCCAGTAATATGGTTACTGTTAATCTAAAAATGGGGAAAAAAACATAAAATAGATGAAGGAACACATGAGATTTTTATTAAAGACTGATTGATGGCTATATTTAACTGTCTTTAAGCCCTTTGAGAAGTTGCAAAATGTTATACATTTTTTTAAAGTTTCCCCCATTTTCTAAAAAAAGAGCATGATGTAACACATAAACAGTGCAATAGGTTCAAAATGTAAGTTTCACTTCCACTACAGCTCACATATGAAAAAAGGCATTAATTTGAAATGAAAAGGCACAGTTTGGAATCTATTGTTTTTGTGATGTCACAAAAACCAACACAATTAAAAATTGTGAAGCATAACGCAATTTCAAACATTTGAATTGTCATTCATTTTGTGATATGGAGATTTCTAAGGAATTCAAATTCAGGTAAAACGTTTTACTTTTCTTAGATACTGTAATGTGGCCTTCCACCACTAGGGGCCGGCTCCTCTCTCCCCAGTCATTAAATTACAGTCATCAGCTGTTATTGCCTGCAGCTGGTGGATATCGTGTTTAAAGGCTTCACCCAGTGTTTGGTGCAGAGGTATTGACTTGACTTGAGAGTGCAGGTCTGACTCTGACAGTAACTAGTGCGATTGTCTAAAGGCCAGAGATTTTCCTGATTTTTCTATGTTGTGTTGTTGTGAGGGGTTGTAAGGAGTCTGCCCATAAGCCTGTCTCTCTGTAAGGCTGACTATTCATGATGAGGCAAGCCTCCTCCTTCCAACTCAAATGGCATGCACATTTTTTGTGGTCCACTCTTGGTGATGTTTCGCCTGATGGAGCATGAGGTCTGTCCCCCAACACACTTGAGTTGTGTGTGTGTGTGTGTTTGGGTTGCATGCATGATAAGAGAGATCCAAACTTGGTGATGTTTCATCCAGTATGGGTTGGGCCTCCTGTACCCTTGAGTTGTGTTTTTTGGTAGGTTCATCTGGTAGCCTGTGGTACGGTACCTGGGCTGCTGAATCGGCCCATCCTTTTTTATATCATTTAGATACTATATACTTCTTTCTGTCTTAGTGCAGTGTGCAGCACACTTTTTAAAGGTTTTTAGTTGGTGTACTTGATTTTTCCCCATGCACTGTCATGCCACTTTCCTATCAATCAAGCCCATTCTGGTGGCTAAATTATGTATAATTTGGCTGCAATCCAGGGAGAGCTCCCCTCTCACCTTTCCATTTTGATTACTGGCCACCAAATTTCAGTTCCAGCTGTGACTATCTTTGATGAACTAAGATAATGAAATTACTGTATTTTGAATGTTGTCACTGACACAGTTGCAAAAGTAACAGAATAAAGTGGTCAATTCCACTGGATAGGAATGGATATGGCTGCCCGACACTTCGGGCATATGTTCTTACAGCCTAGAGTGTTCACTAGTGTGTGTGTTTCACTGCACAAATGGGTTAAATGTGGAGGTCAAATTCCTTGTTGCGTGTAATCACATTAGCAAAAAAATGAAAAAGTTTATAGATTTAGAAGATAAGCAGACATTACACACTTCTGGCAGCAGAGAAAGATTAAAGTCTTTCATCCAAACTGACCTATAGTTCTGGCTGAGACATGGTTGAACTCATATTATAAGTAAAGAAAAAATAGTTATTTTGTTGGTAAATCTAAACATCTGAGCAATAAGAGACTTAAGCTAAAGTCTGCTTTGTGTTTATAGGAGAAACTACTGAGATTTTAACATCACATTTTGAATTGATTGATTGTGATGTCAGAAAAATCAATACTTTTACATTTATCTACCTACACAGTTTAGTGTGACCATTTACACTGAAGATTTACCATTTACATGTCCCTGGCCATACCCCCAGCCTCATCTGTGCCTTCACCCACGTGTCGTCTGTTTACATTTTGTGTCCACATCATGTCCATGCCCCTCGCGTCATGTCTTGTATCAGTGCTTACACCTGTCTTGCTCACAGTCCTGTCCCATCTCTTTCCATGACTAAGTGTGCTTTAAAAGCGTTCCCAGTGTCTCAGTCTTTGGGAGTCATTGTACTGTCACCATGTTCACGATCAGATTGTCAGATGAGTGTCTCTGGATCACAGCCACAACCTGTTTGTTTTTGTTAATAAAAGTCACTGTTTCTGGACCCACGCTGTCTTCCTACCCCTTACAACTGACAATAACAGATTCACTGGTAGACCACATTTTGAAAACCACAACTTCAAATGCCCATCTTATTCAATCAAGGCATCAAGGATTCTAGCAGCATGTATGAAACAAAAGGGACTTCAGCACAAAAAATCTTCCATTACTGAAGAAAAGGCATCCAGATGAATAGAATGCATGCTTACCATAAAAAAGAGCATTACGTTCTTTAAATCGCAATGCTTTCAACATGAAGATGACAGTACATGTCTATTCGTCAAACTGGATTGTAAAAAGCGTATTGTGTGAGGACTTACTTTGCATGCAGTATTCAATGCAAAACAGCTGCCCATAAAAGCAGCTCCTTTTGTCTGCGATGCTAATTTCTTTCTAGCTTACCACATCATTACAAACTCTTCCCAATGATTGTGTCCTTGTTCATGTGACCATTATTGTTCAACAATGGCATCTCATTTTATTTCAGACCAAATCGGTCAAGCAGTAGGAATGAAAAATATTTGGCCTTTACAAATACATCTGTCCATTATGAAAGTGGAAAACTAATGTAAGCTATATAAATGAATTGTTGGGTAATAATGCCAGTGCTGATTGCATACTTGAGACAATAGCTATAATAGCAAATGTTGAGCACATAACTGTAGTTTTTTTTTTTTTTTTTCTTGAGTTAACCAATGATGGCTCCTGCAATTAGACTTTTTCTACATTTTCTTCTGATATTTTAGCACTTATTAAATCATAATTCACTTTTATATGACAGTTTTACTGCTGTGCCTGACCCACACAACACACATTAACCACCACGTCCATCATGACTGCTGATAATGTCTCTCCACCCAAGTCATACCTGCTCTGTAGTGGTCATGTGGAGGTCTTGACAACTGAAGAACAAGGTGAAATGGATTGAAGAACATAGGAAATGGCTTGAAAATTGATATCTGTATATCATTCAAAAAGCAGAAGTTCGACAGTAAGTGAACATATCTAAACTGCTGCAGAGTGAATATGTGTAATTGTGATAGCGTTTCAGCGTATTGTGAGTTTATGAACTATATGGATTTGAGGAGTGAATGGTATTTTTTTAAACAATATAACCTGTAACCAGTTTATCAAACTCTTTGGTTAACTCCTAGATTCCATAAAATGGTCTTTAATAAGTTTTCTCATTTAGTACTTGACTATACAATACTATATTTACTTTTACATTTACAGCATTTGGCATATGCTCTTATCCAGAGTGATGTACAACAGAGCTTTGTTTCCATTAAGAGAATGATCTCAGCTAGTTCAGACAGGTTAGAGTCCAGACTACTCTTTAGTTCAGACACTTTTAGAACAAAACCATCACTAATACCCTAGAAGGAAGGAAAGATACACAATTATACACAATATAAGAGCATTACAATAAGTGTTTTAAACTAGTGCTCAGGGGTGACATGGTGGCTTAGTGGTTAGCATGTTCGCCTCTCAGCGCTGGGGTCTTGGGTTCGATTCCCCATCTGAGCAGAGTTTCCATGTTCTCCCCGTGTCTGCGTGGGTTTCCTCCGGGGTCTCTGGTTTCCTCCCACAGTCCAAAAACATGGAGGTCAGGTAAATTGGGTACTCTAAAATTGTGTGTGTCTGTGTCTGTGTGTGTGTGTGTGTGTGTGTCACCCAGCGATGGACTGGCGCCCTGTCCTGGGCTTAGTTGAAAAGTGTAATGTGCCCTGCCCTGCGCCTAGTGAGGGGGTAGGGGACTAACCACGATAGGGTTAACCCTGATAAGTATTAAATGGGTGTGATAATGAATGAATGAAGCTCACTTAGGTGCTCAAAAAAGAGATGGTCTTCAGTCTGTGTTTGAAGACTGTGAGGGACTCTGCTCTTTGAACAGTCAGTGGGAGTTCATTCCACCACTTTACTACAAAAACATCTTGATGCTAGTTTTCCACATGTCTTGAAGGATGGTGGGTCAAGCCAAGCCGTATTGGAAGCTTGAAGGGTTAGAGGTGCAACTTGAGACTTGACCATTGCCATTAGGTAGGGAGGGGCTGGTTCATTTCTTGCTTTGTAGGCAAGCATCAGGGATTTGAATCTGATGCGGGCAGCTACAGGAAGCCAGTGAAATAAATGCAGGAGTCTAGTGATGTAAGAGAACTTGGGTTGATTGAAGACCAGTTGAGCAGCTGTATTTTGGATCAACTTCAGGGGCCTGATGGCTCTCATAGGAAGACCAGTCAGGTGTGAGTTGCAGTAGTCAAGTTTTGAGATGACGAGAGACTGGGCAAGCACCTGGGCAGCATCCTGGGTTAGAAAAGTTTGGATCCGTCAAATGTTGAAGAGGAGGAACCTCTTCAGAGAGCATGGACAGGAGAATCTCATGGTTGACAGTGTCAAAGGCTTCAGAAGGGTCAAGAAGGATGAGAACCAACAATGCTATTCAGCGTAGGCTTCTTCAGGATGGGAATCACACTAGCAGTCTTGAATGCAGATGGAACACAACCTGATGACAGAGAGACATTTATGATAGATTTTGAACAGAAAATCAACATCACACACAAACAAACCTGCAAACATGTCAACATATTTCCGATCGTTTCATAGTGTCCCAAACAAAACAATTCAAAAGACTGAATCACATCCACCCCCACTATTGACCCTAAACATTCAAAATCTGAACTCTTGATGGAATCTTCCATTTCCCACACCAGTTAATGGAACAGTGCCACTAATGCTGCAATAATTATCCATCATTACTGCTTTGAAAAAACAATAGTGTGTTCAGTTTACCATCTTCTCTTTATCACCAACCTGTAAACATGGCATTAAGTTTAATTTAGACTCTAAATTGGATTCGTTCCAACTTCATCTCATCAAATTCATATAAAGCTGCCCACAGCTTCACTTTTATTTTTGAAAACATTTACATTTTAGTTCATTCTTGTACTTGTATGTTGTTTATGGTTATCCCTACTGTTTTCCTGTTCATGCCTGTTCAAAGCAAATTAATAAAAATCTTGTAGAGAGTCACTCAGTAATGCACCACAGTTATGGTTTTTACATACTGGGATGCTAGCATGCTTATAGGTATTTGTTAATGCATTCTCTAGAGCAGTGCCATGATCAGGCCTCGCAGGCCTCAGCTCAACATGTGTTGACATCCTAAATGATTTTACACATTCAGAATTAATTAAAACACAATGTCATTACTGAACAATTACAGATTACTTTTCAAAAAATGTAATGGGATTACTCTACTGATTACTTTCTATAAACGGTAAAGTCAATACTCATTACATAACGTAGAAACAGCTGCAGCTCAAATTAAAGTTTTTTTGTATAAATGTTTTTATGAATGACAATCGAACCTTATAGTAAGGCAGAATGTTCTCACTCAACTCACAGCAACTTCTAAAACTCCCTCAACCATTGTATATACTCTATTCAGCAGAGCTGGTTCTCTGACTCTAAACCCTATTTAGTGATCACCAAAGAAGTCTAAACTCCACTTTTTCTCTCATATCTCCCAATTTCTATAGTATATCCCATGTTCCCTCACTTTGCTAAAACTCTGATAGGCTAATGGCTGTGAGCAAGTCACTGTAAGAAGCACAGGTTTCTTAAAATAAAAGACTAGAAAGACTTGCAAGTTCTGTAATCAGGGGCATTGTAGTTACCACAGCCCCAAAGTAGGGGAGTCTGGAATTTTATTTTCCTTTAAACCACAAAGGAAATAATATTTAATAATAATAACTGCTTGTGCACAGGGCCCAGGATTTGGTGCTACGACCCTGTTTATTTTTATTTAGGAAATTGGCATATTGAGATTCTGTTGATATATATATATATAAATTAGTTTTTTATATCATGGTTATTGTCACCACATGTTTTATATGGCACTCCTTCTTTGCATTACTTTATTCATTACTTAAAAATAATCATATTTTTCAAAAGTAGCACATTACCCCAACACTGCTCACTTAAAAAACATATTGATGATGATGATTGTTACACTTATATAGCACCTTTCTCAAACCCAAGGACACTTTACAATCAACACACTCCATTTACACACACTCAATCACACACACCGGCGAGAAGCGGCAGCCAATTGCGCACAGTGTACTCTCAACCAGAAGCGACCGTCCACCTGGAGGACTGCATCGAGCACTAGGGGGAATCACCCGGGACAGAGTGCCAACCATATCTGGGCATACATACATACACACATACATACATACACAGATATACACATTCATACACACCAGGGTAATTTTAGAGTAGCCAATTCACCTGATTTCCATGTTTTTGGACTGTGGGAGGAAACCGGAGTCCACGGAGGAAACCCACGCAGACACGGGGAGAACATGGAAACTCTGCTCAGATGCGGACTCGAACCCAAGACCTCAGCACTGAGAGGCGAATGTGCTAATCACTAAGCCACTGTGCCACCAATATTGAACTTATTATTTTGAAAATATCTGTTTTTACAATGACCATAACTCTACAGCATTGCCAACCATCAACATTCTTGTGAATTTGTCCGTGGTAACCCTGGTGCTGCTAGTGATGGAGAGATTTTCAAAATACAAATTTGGTTTTACACAACGGTAGAACATGTAGTTGTGAATGTCCAGATACATTTGTGGACGAGGTTTTAGAATCTCAGTGCCAGTTTGTTAAAGTGATAAGTGTGAAGGCCATATGAAGTGTGTCAATTTTAGAATATCTAATGTGTCTGAATCATAGGCATGTCAATCCCTGCTGATAGTGAGTGCAACTCCCAATTAGAATAACCAGTATGCTCATAAACACACTGCCCAGTTCCTCCTCATTGATCTTCACTTCAGAAGTGTGAATGAATGGCAGGGAGCCGACACCTCCTCGCAGCCCGGAAAGGCTCAGAACATCTGTCAAAGGCAAATGCTGTGGATCACTCTCCAGGAATTCTTCTGACAGCTTCTGGAATTCCGCTGGTGGTGGAAGTCGGTGGTGTGATTTAGCATTGCTCTGAAAAGGGGTTTTGAAGGAGAGAGAGGGATGACAGAGCATTAAATGTCATCTGTTCGACAGGAGAGGAAGCGAATAACATAATATTGGCTTTAAAAGGAGGAATATCATCTGGCAGTGGGCCGCTATTGATTTGAACGGAATGACAGCTCTGGGGCCAAGAGCAGAATGTCTGAACAGGAAACGCTCTCTCTCTCTCTCTCCCTCCCTCTCCCTCTCTCTCCCTCCCTCCCCCACACTGTCTCTCTTTCATGGTTGGTTTTTACTTTTTCTTTCTGATCCCCGGATGGCTTGCAGTTGGGGGTCTGTGTTCAGCTGAGCTCTCTCAAGTTTCCAACTCAAACAAAGTACATCCTAGGCCCAGACATGAATACACATAAAACAGACACACACTAACTCGTTTTTTTATACAATGCCAGGACATGAATTCTTACATGTCTTCTTATATACAGTAGCAGTCAAAGGTTTGAGTCACCTAGTATTTTCCATTACATCAATTCATTTTATTTCAGTAGAAAATTTGGCAACCCTTTAATGTTGGGGGCTGTACAAAATGCTACTTGACATGGAAAAAAGATCAGTATGACAACTGATAAATCATAACATAAACATAAGTGTCTACTATCATAATGGTAGCATTTGTAATGTTGATCAAAACTGGCAAAGGTGATCTCTACGACAGACATAAGTAATTTGGAATAAGCCTTTATAAATGTTGATGTAGGTTTATGTAGGTCAGTTGTCATAATGATCTTATTAACATGTAATGTATCTTTTATTTGTGCTTTTGTTGGTTAATGTAAATTCACAAATGACAGATTCTAGGTTTTATTGCATTTTTAGAAAGTGTCTTGTCTTTTCTGGAAATGGGGTTTGTGTATGTATACAATGAGTGTGTTAAGTGTTAAGTAAGGAGTTTATTTTAACTTAAGCTGTCTGAGTGTTACAGTTGTGCTGTCCACAGAAAAGAATAAGAGCTATGTAGGTTATATTTCCCACTTTTTATTAATATGTCCATCAAAAACATACTACAGATCAAATATATTTCAGTTAAATCATGCTAATATCTATTATTCTGTTCTGTATTTCTTTTAATACACATTTTTAAGAGTTAGACTGGAAAACTGTATTTGATTAAAGAATATAGAAACATAAGATTGTGTTACATTTATTACAGCACACTTTCCTCCTCCAGCTGTTATAATGTACTCGACTTATGTAGTAAAGTTCACCAAACTTTCAGATAAATTGTGCTCAGACAGTAGGCACCCAAAAGAGTTTACTTGCTTGTTTGTAGCAGAGGTGTGCAGGTTGTATTAAAACAGTATTCAATTATATATTGAAGAAGAACAGATGCAAACATGTGTTCTAAATTAGTTTTAATAAAAAATCATTTTGTTGCATTTTTGTTCTGTTTTTCCCACAAAGTCAGACATTTTTGTCCTGAAAATGTTTCAAGCTGAGACACACACATAACTATGTGTGTGTGTGTCTATGTCTGTGTGAGGGGGTGGTAAACAAAACACTATGAGGAAGAAGACAAACACAAAAAGCAGCAGAGGTCTGGTAGCAAAGGATTCAGGTCAGGTCTTTCCCACACACACACACACAAACACACACACAAACACACACACACACACACACACACTTTCAAAGGATAGTTCACCCATCTGGTTTTCATTGTGGTTTTCCTTCAATGTTTTAGGGACACATATGAGAGGCAGATGCCATGCAGCACCTTTGATTTCTTTATAAGATTACAAACATAGTTAGACGATACCGACAGTGCAGACACTGGCCCATGAAAGTTTGATGCCCTGATAACAACACTGCTTTGGCACCTGTGCCACATCCAGTATTTACATGACACATGGAATGATGGCCCAGAATTGTGTCAGATGCCGAAGTCAGAACCAAATAATTTACGTGTAATATCATGATTAATATTCCATATAATATTTAAATATTTTATATTTTACCTTTGCAAAACAAAATGCAATTCCTGCAATTCTTTATGCCTCACACAGTAAATATGCCAGTGTTAAATCAACACCATTAGAGTTAAATTAACTCTGAGGGTGTCAAAATGCAACACTCTCAGTGTTAATTTAACTCTAATAGTGTTGATTTAACACTGGCATATTTACTGTGTAGTTTAAAAATTGGGTGGCAAAGTGGCTTTAACATCCTCATCTCTCAGTGCTGGGGTGTTGAGTTCAAGCTGGGGTTTGGGTTTCCAATGTCCAGACCAGGATTAAGCATTTAAGAAGATGGATTAGTCAAGAAATTTGAATATGAAAGTTTTTCAGAATTTGATTGACCTCAAATCTTTTAGCAGTAGTGCACCAAAATTCAAATATTGTGAAAAAGTTCAGTGTTGTTTCTAATTTACTTCAAAAAGCTAAATTTTCATGTTTTATATTCATTATATGTAAAGTGACATCATATTGATGGTTAGGGTTAATAAAATAATTTGTAATGTTGACTTTATTAGAATAATAATTAACTCTAAATAAAATATAATAATTTAGTATTCTGAATGTCAGATTTTTGTGAGCTCTAAGTCACACTTATGAACAATAAAACAAAAAATGCTTGAAATGTCACTTTAAACATTAAATAACAAACATTAAATATTGTAACGGTGATATAAGAATGACGTTCAGCTCAGCCAATCACAGTACAGCACCCTGTTTATATTTGCAGGCTTATGCGTTTGCAGTGTAGTTGTATTGGAAGAGACTCGCTTAATGACCTCAGCATTGAACTCTTTATATAGTTCTTGTGCTGGAGATAGGAAGTCTGCAGCATTGTAATGCTAATTTATGTGCCAACCTAAGAGTTAAAAGTGAAGTCTACCTTGTCGTGTGCCTTTATTCCTACACCTCCACGGCGCACACAGCAAAAAGTCGATCTTCTATCAGCCAGAGAAGTAGCTTCCTAAACGGCTAGGTGAGCAGACTGTCCATATTAGCACAAGGCTACAGCTACACGGTTAGCGGTAAAGAGCGGCCGTTAATAGAAGTCAAAACATGACAACATGATGGTTTCAATTAAGCTTT
This sequence comes from Crenuchus spilurus, assembly GCA_036984385.1. Lineage (NCBI taxonomy): Eukaryota > Metazoa > Chordata > Actinopteri > Characiformes > Crenuchidae > Crenuchus > Crenuchus spilurus. The sequence continues at coordinate 139,274 of BRDA01009406.1, read as the reverse complement.
TGAATTAAATTATGAAGAGCAATTAACTTTTACACAATATTCAATGTTGTTAAATGTTAATGTGGCACCGTAAACCTTTATTTCAGAAGAAAATGAGACAATTCACAAATGCTGCTGCTCCAAATAAACAATCTTTTAGCGTGAGTGAGGTAGGACAGTGTCATTGCTTTTTAGCTCAGTTGTTGACGGTGATGTTAAATAGGGTGACCAAACGTCCGTATTTCCCGGGACATGTCCGTATTTCACATCCTGTCCCGGGCGTCCTGGGTTTTTTTTTTAAAGTGAGGAAATGTCCTGGTTTTTAAATTACCTTCATTGGACCATTAAAATTTAAATTTACAGGCACTAGGGCACTGCTCATGGCGCTGCGTGTGACGTAATGTGAGCCGCGTCAGTGAGGGCAGCCCTGTTCTTTATCAGAATGTAGACAGCGTGACTGTCAGTACGCAAGCAACATGCCGAAGCTCAAGTGTATGTTAACAAAAGAGTTTCCCCACTTTCAGACCGGGTCGAGACAAATGGGAAGCCTTGTGCACAGTGTGTTATTGTTATTGTGTGTCATTTGTTAATTTATTTACAATAGCCTATAGAACAGACAATATTTCGTTCGTTACTGAGGGTAACTGAGTGTCATGTGTTATTTGGAGTTGAGAGTTATTCTTAACTTTTGTTGTTAAGTGAGGGATGTTTAGATGAGACATTATTTATTTCATTGTGCTATTAATTAATTACAGGAAAAGTTAACTTAAGCATTTTTAATAAATGCATTTTGAATAAAATTATCATGTTATTAGAGTTTTTGTT
>BRDA01009406.1:123580-138460 GCA_036984385.1 Crenuchus spilurus | reverse complement strand
TGTAAGACTAATTCTTGTCCCGACGGGAGTGACTACGCCGAGTGTAATGCAGTGTGCGTCGCGGTACTCGTCACGGGATCACGGACATTTAAATTTAAAATTACCAGGTTACTTCCATTAAATTTTTGGTCCTGTAAAGGAGTGAAATTTTTTTTTTGGGTCCTGCGGGCCCTGTCCTGCACTTTATGCCTGTACAGGGCCCTTTATGCCTGCAAACCAGTGGGATAAATTGTAGTGGCAGTTGTTGACTCGATTTTTCGTGGGTTTTTTTTTTAAAGTGAGGAAATGTCCTGGTTTTTAAATTACCTTCATTGGACCATTAAAATTTAAATTTACAGGCACTAGGGCACTGCTCATGGCGCTGCGTGTGACGTAATGTGAGCCGCATCAGTGAGGGCAGCCCTGTTCTTAATCAGAATGTAGACAGCGTGACTGTCAGTACGCAAGCAACATGCCGAAGCTCAAGTGTATGTTAACAAAAGAGTTTCCCCGCTTTCAGACCGGGTCGAGACAAATGGGAAGCCTTGTGCACAGTGTGTTATTGTTATTGTGTGTCATTTGTTAATTTATTTACAATAGCCTATAGAACAGACAATATTTCGTTCGTTACTGAGGGTAACTGAGTGTCATGTGTTATTTGGAGTTGAGAGTTATTCTTAACTTTTGTTGTTAAGTGAGGGATGTTTAGATGAGACATTATTTATTTCATTGTGCTATTAATTAATTACAGGAAAAGTTAACTTAAGCATTTTTAATAAATGCATTTTGAATAAAATTATCATGTTATTAGAGTTTTTGTTGTTGACTTTTACTGAAAAGCATTTTTAATAAACCAACTGTAAATATCATGTTATTGTAGGTTTACGTGGGCCTATGTTAAGTGAGTGCAAGCCCCCCAACCCCATTTGCCCCCCCCCTCCAAGGTGTCCTGGTTTTCCCAAATGAAAATATGATCACCCTATGTTAAAGACTTTAGTGCAGCTGTTTATTCTTCACCAGATGTTTAGCATGTATTTTGTAAGGTATCATGAGATACAGTAACGCCTTGAATACACCAATGTAATGTGTTCTTTCAATTCAAACCTGGTTTGGTGGTTAGCATGTTTGCCTCTCAGCACTGAGGTTTTGGGTTGAAGTCCCAGTCTGAGTGCTTCCATGTTCTTCTCGTATCTTTGTGGCTTTGCTCCCACAGTCCAAAAACATGTAGGTCAGGTCAGTTAGTTCTAAATGACCCTGGAGTGTGTGAAAGAATGTGTTTGTCTGTATATGTGTATGCCCAGATATGGTTGCCACTATTTCCTGGGTGATCCCCCTACTGCTCGATGCAGTTCTTCAGGTGGATGGTCATTTCCGGTTGAGTTGCTGTGTGTGGTTGGCTGCCGCTGCTCACTGGTGTGTTGTTGAGTTCTAAGTGTGTAAAAGGGTTGTGTTAAATAACTCTTGAGTACTAGAAGAAGAAGAAGAAGAAAAAAATGTTAAAACACATTCTCTAGAAGATATGTCCAAGCATTTTTCATCCAGAGTATATGCTGTCATGGAAAATGTTTGGTTTAATGGGTGACACCAAACTTTTAAGTGGTAGCATATTTAAGCAGTTCCATTTAGCATAATAACAGTACAAATAATAAACAGTGATTATGATTGTCCTTATTACAATACAGTATTTCACAATATAATTTCCTGTTATAGTTGTGAGAGCATCACTTCCACCTTTAAACCGCCACTGTCAGAGCTGACTCACCACTCAAACAATTAGATCAAGTTTAAAATTCTGGCAAACAACTCTAGCCTAATTCAGGGCCATTTTTCTATGGAGTAGATGGGCCACTAGTAAATGTCAGATGTAGATCAGGTTCAGGCAAAATTAACAATGCTATCATTGCAGCAGTCAAACACTGCATGTGGATCCACTATTCAACTCCCCACTCTCATAAATACATTACTTACATATTATTTTCATAGTAGCTACTACTTCTTAATCTAAATTTGTTCTGTGGAGAAACTCAGGGATTTTTTTTATTGCTCAACCATGTATGTAATTTGTGTAATTTGTGGGTGGGATAGGGAGGTTATGACCCCCCCAATAATCTGATCCAATCACTAAAACCCCCCAATAAAGTCACAATTTCAGTTTACAAAAACATCTTTCATGAATAACTTGTTAATTTTCTTTATTCATGATCAATTTTGGGTAAAATACTAGCATGTTTAATCATTTGGTAATGTAACCCACACCCCTTTCCCCACAAAAACTTGGTATCACCCAACCCTGTTAATTTGGCTGTTTTGCTACAAGGAATAACGTTAGCTAACGTAGTGTTAACGTCATAGACACAGGTTGAGGTAGCCTAGCCAGGGGCTCACCTCTCTCATTTCTCCTTGCTGATTTATCCCTGCTGAGCAAAAAACTTTCTGATATCATCTACAGGAGTAATAATGTTTGACTCAATCAAGATAAAAATAATATATGATATTATATAAGTATTCAGCAAGTTGTTATGGGCTAACGATACGTTACCTTTAGTCACGTAGCTCTCTCACACACACTCTCTCTCTCTCTCTCTCTCTCTCTCTCTCTCTCTCTACATGTGAATAAATTATCATATTAAGTAGCCATGTGGGTATTTTGTAGTGTATTCTACGTAGACTTAAAACTCTGAAGTGATTTTTTTCTGGTGAAATTTATACTGGGGCACTGCAGATCAATACTGGGGTATGTGCCTCAGTAAAATATGTCTGGCAATGCCCCTGCTACTCCCTGCTCCTCCTAATCTGACAATGAGTCAAAAGAAAAAGAAGATACTAGTGGTTATTTGCGCACACAGTACAGTACAGTACCTGTAATATGTAATAAACTAAACCCATTAAACAAGTATATAGTTTTACTCAATGAATACACACAGAACATTTTATGTATTTAGTTATTAATAACTAATATTAGTACTGATAACAGGACTGAAGATGAGAGTCCCATAAATGTCCAGGATGAGACTAGTTAACACATCAAGTTAAAACCTTTTTCTCTACAGAACGTGTTTAATAATAAAGAGTTTAATGTTTAATTACACTCTCACATGCTCGCTGGAGAACAGACTGCTGTAAAATATTGTATTTATTATATTTGGCAAAAGAAAGAAGAAAGTAAAATAAATACATAGTAAAAGCATTACAATGTATGTCTAATACAGTTAACCCAAAATCTCCTGAATCCTTTTAGAAAAGCAAATTATTTAATAAATAAATAAATGGGAAGACAGCTCAACCCCCCCTCCCCCCAATGTCGGACCCAAAGTTACGCCCTTGTGCTCAACCATCCCTTTTTCATGGCTCAGGGGTACAGTTACTGGCCTGGCCTGCCCAGGCCACAGTCCTGACCTGTTCTCAATAGAAATGTATGGATAATTTTAAAAATGAGTATGCGACAATGGCAATCTCCTACTGCTACATGCCTTAAGACATGTTTGCAGGAAGAATAGGACAAAGTAATACCTGAAACACTTTAACGCTTGATAGCCTTGGTGCCAAAACATCTTTTAAATGATGTGAAAAGGAATGTCAACATTACAGAGTGTTAAATGCTTTACCACCCCATCTTTTTTGGAAAGTGTTGCAGGCCTGAAATGCAGGATTGGATGGATGTATAATAACATTAATATAATAAATGCCTGCAGTGAAATAAAAGGCAAAGGGACTCTATACTGTGCTATCATCTGCAGTGGGATAGTAATTGTTGCTTAGGAGAGAATACAGTGATATGAGCTTGTTTTTCGATTTTATTTTAACCTATGAGAATTTTACATTGTGTAAATTATTATTAAACCACTGTTTTGAGAAACCTCAAACAAACTATACAGCTTTAAAACTATAAGGCTAAAAACTATAAGCATTGAAAATGATGTTTTTTCCAACTTTGTAGAAACCAATATGAGGCTCCAGTTTTAGACGGAGTCTGCACAACGTCTAAGATAGATGATGATTGAATTTCTTGGCAGCTGAAGTTGTCCATAACTGGTGGATAGGAGTGATTTGTTGGTGCTGTTACCTGCACTACTGGTTATGTATTCCCTTCAGCTTTAGACATAAAACAAACAGTATCAGCTTCCTGAGTGGGTCAGCCGTAAATATTGAGTCTCGTCAGATGAATGAAGTATACACACAGAGTTTGGTATTTCTATATGTATGAGGACATACCATTGACTTACACCTAAACCAAAGCCTTAACCTTGGTAACCAAAAGCTACTCTTTAGCTTTTCACAAAAAATAAAAACCTGGTAAAGACCATATTTCCTTGTGAGGACCAGCCAAATGTCCCCATATTCTGCAGTTCACAAACTTGTATCTGTTGTCCTATCATTGTCAGCACCCCAAAGAGATATAAATACAAGGCCAAACAAACAGGATTAGTTTAGTCTGTGTATCCATTTTACCACAAACGTCCTGCAGCAGCACCTTGTGATGAATAAACTCCAATAGCTGACTATAACATTACAATCATCACATACACACACACACACACACACACACACGCACACACACACACACACACACACACACACACACACACACACACATACACACATGAAGATACATGAAAGCCCCTAACAGGCAGCATCCTTGTCACCACAGGAACAGAACTACAAGAACACACTAATGTCATTTCTTTTCATTTGTTCTCTGTCCTTAAGCCTGGCTAAACATCTTACCTTCAAAGATGGATGCTCAGTAAACATGGTCTGTTTGTTAAGTACTTTCTTATAACATTTTTCTTTTTTAAATCTCACTTGTGCCAGTTCTTTTTACTGAGTTATATTTAGAGTTAAATAGAATAATTAGTTGGAATTTCAATAAACCAGGTTTGTTGATGAGCAGAAGCTCTGCAGTTTTGTGTATGTGGGTGATCATCATTGCAGGGGGTGATGTTGATCATCATGCTAGGGGGGAAGTGTCACTGTCTGACAGTTATTGGATGAATGGAAGGCGAGTCCACCCTTACATAGACAAGTATAGAATGCATAAAATATTCAGTAAAATGTATTTTGGTGAATCATTTTGTCACGCATCCTGCTGACTTCTTTAAACTCTCTTTCACTCTCTATATCACTTGAGAGTGATCTAGCTCACCATTCTAACACACCTCTCTGTAATTTCGCTCAGTAAATAAGAATGGGCATTAGGTTGAAAGTGAAGTATTGCTACCCATCACGCATGGCACAGAGAGTCTTTCTTTGTCTGCTTAGTTGGTTGGATATTTTTGGTTAGTCGACTATTTTGTGATTGTGTCTGAACTCATACCAGCATAACACACACTAACACACCACCACTATGTCAGTGTCACCGCAGTGTGGAATGATCTACCACCCAACGTGGTCCTGTTGGGATCCTGATTATTAAAGAATAGGCTGAAAGGCTAAAAGTATACAGAGAAACAGATGTACTACAGATTGAAATTGTAGAACTATAATGTGCACCTGCATGGTCAGTGAAATGGATCAAATGGACAAAAACTGTAGATACAAGGAGGCAGTTTTAAGGTTACATGGTTTATGTACACTATCTTAAACATTATATTTAAATTAGCATATAATTTTATTCAATGAAAAACACAAGTATTATGATCATAACAAGAAATAGTATATTCTAGGCAACATAAACAATACACAGTATGACACCAAGCTATTAAATTGTATAAAACTCTTGTGAGTCTGTGTCTGGATGGTGGGATAGCGCAGAGAAACGTTTGTACAATCAATTATATTTTCACTAATTCTTCTGTGTTTGTATGTGGGAGGACTTTGTCTTATCACACATTTTCTCCTTGTGGTCCACATAAGGGATGATTTGATGTACAAAATCATGTAACGTATGTAAGTGATCTCTGTTCTGAATGGCTGCCTTAAACTGGGCCTCAGGTGTACATCAGTTCAAACACTCTTTATACGTTCAGTGTGAATAAGCTGGGCTACACTGCTACAAGCTGAATACTAGTGCATCTAAAAAATAGAATATTGTAAAATATTTTTGTTCATAATATAGTAAAAAAATTAAGTGTCATAATTTACATTCATCACACAAAGTGACATTTCAGGCTTTTTTGGTTTAATGTTGACACTGTTTACATCCTGTTTATTTCCACAAAGCACAGAAACTGAGCTTTTCAATGAAACGGGACCTTTAAAGTAGACTTATTGGCCAAAAGTGGCTTAAAGTTGTTTCCATGGAAGCTTATAACAAAGTGTGACGGACAGAAAAAGAAAGGACAAAACAGACTTTCTTGCTTTGTTAGGAGCACTCTCCCTTCATTAAGCTACGGTTAGGCTGTGCATTAGGGAGTCTGATGCACAGTACTCAACCCCCCAAAAAAGAATGAAGTGCAAGAATCATTAAATGCTCTCAGTAGCCTCCGCGTTTCAATTACGTTCAAACAGCAATTAACTCCAGGCTTCTCCATGTCTGCCAGAGCTCTTCAGCATTTGGCTCTGCCTTTTAGGAATAATACTCTTTCTACTGAGGGAGGGAGAGAGAGAGAGGCACGGCACAACTTTTTAACTGTAGAAATAACATTATTTCTGTCGTACAGTCATTGGTGTCCTTTGTAGACCGGATGGGACCTCCTCGCTTTTTTTCTTTGGTCTTTTTCCTTGCTGTATTCCTGCAGACTTCTCTTGATCATAGTGCTGTACTGTGCTTCTGTCCTTCTGCCTCTCTCTCTCTTTCTCTCTGCCCTCCTTCATATTTAATCATTATTTTGAAGCTTTTATAATAGCAAAAGCTGTAACTGTGTGCCACAGAACTCAAGTGTGTCAAGGGACCAGTAAGCAATAAGCGTAACTGAAAAAAGTCATTCTTTACAAATTAATGATGACTTCTCCCCAAAAAAAAAGGATTACTTTCTGGTACTTCTGGGTTACTTTATAAAAAACAAGAAAAATCTGTATCAAAATGTAGTATCAGCACTAGGCAAAGGTAGGCAGCCAAATGTCAAAGGCCCCATATACAAATATGGCTTGTATTGATATTAAACTTATTTGTATAAGCATTTTCATTCCATGAATGCCTCCTGTCATATTTGTAATGGACTATTCCATATAATGATGGAATGTGCACTACTATCAGAAAGGCAGTTTGGAAGTGTGGAGATTGATTCATTTATGCATGTTGCCTCAGTCACCTACAACAAAAAAGTCATATTTGTATGATGTTGCCAGGTCTACAAAAATGCAGTCTTTGGCAATATTTCACAGCTGAAAGTATGTAGAGTTTTTACTCTAAATAGAAAAGGAAATGAGTGACAAAGTAAGATTAGATGAATGTATACTTTTTAAAAACTCTTCAAATGTCTGTGATTAGGCACTTTAGACTTTGACACTTCAGTTAGTGTAGTGTGGTTTTCTGAAAGACAATGGTAGGAGGATTTTGGGGATCTGGCAACCCTGTATTTGAAAGACAACTGATTGTATTAAAACTGGTTAAAAAAATGTTAGTAGCTGAAGTGTGATGGTATTTTTCTCAGGAGGACAGTAAACAGCTGGTGGACTGTACATGATCAGGTGGAGAAGGTGAATAAAAGTCAGTTGACTGCTTTTACATTGTGTGTGTGTAAAAAAGCATGAAGCCAGTGATTCCTCAGCACTACGCATGTACATACAGACAAAACAAAAACTAATGAAATCTGATCTGACTGTTCACATTCAACTCGTATGCTCATGAATCAGACATATATCCAACCTAGGACCACATATGAAAGTTACTCAAATCTGTTCACACAGCCCTGAAAACATCTGATTTGAGTCACTTTAAGGCAAAAAAAATGATGTTTGAGTCACTTAGGCCTGGTAATGTGAACATAATATAAGAAGCCTAATATATCAGATCCAGAGGGAGGTAACTCTTCTGTCTTTCCTAAAATTAACTTCTTTGTGCTCTTTTCATTGCTCTTCACGAAATACCTCTTGTTTGCACCTTCTAGCAGTTTGGAATAATGGCGTGTTATTAGGCAGGATTGCCCTAAACTAGGAAAAGCCTGCTCCCCCTAATATTCTGCCCCTGTCCTGGTTCAGTGGCCTCCCACTTAGACATGGGAAATGGACCCGGCTATGTTTTATTTACAGTTCTTACTTGGATAACAATAACATTCTGTGATGGGCAGGAAAATAAACCAAGACGTACGACACATTCACAGCACGGCTCATAAAAAGATGAACAGGTCCAGATGTTCTGTAAACCTACTGAGAGATCTAAGAGAAAAGATGAATTCACCACACTTACAATGCCATTCCAGGAAACTATTGTTGCTTCAGTAAAATAATGACTTGACTAACAATAGAAGTACTTTTCCAAAAGTACAAAAGTATTGGGCCAAAAATGAGTGTGATTTCTGCTGAACTTAGTGCATCTAGCATCTAGAACATACAGTAGATGCTGATGATTTAATGCAGTTCTTATGTTTTAGCAGTTTCTTTCTAATAAAATAAAATTATAATGCTTGCATCACAATGGAGCACAATATAGCATAAAATCAAGCTACAAACAAACTGCTGATGAGAATTTAATAAAACTGGTAATTCAATAAAAAGTGAGTGCTAAAAAGTACTAAAATTAGAGTATCGTGCTGTGTAAAATGTAAATAATTGAAAATAAAAACAATGCACTGATTTGCAAATCTCATAGAGCCATATTTTATTCACAATAGAACATAGATCACATATCATGTGGATCATAGATCACATATCAGATGTTGAAAGTGAGACATTTTACTATTTCATGAAAAATATTAACTCATTTAGAATTGAATGGCAGCACCACATTTAAAAAAATGTTGGGACAGGGCCAGCAAAAGGCTATAAAATAAATGTTACTAATGAAAAAGTTTATTGGTAATTTAAGATATATATAATTTAATTTCTAGTATTTTGCCATTTCCCACCTTCCCAAAGTAGTAGTAGCCAATGAACCCATCCCATTTGCTAGGGACTCTCCCCATCACCTCTGGAGGAATGCACAGGATCCCCAGCACCGATCAATAGACGCCGAAGCCAGCGGACATTGTAGTGTGAAAGCACAGCATAACTGGGATTCAAACTTGTGATCCTCTGGTCATAGTGTCAGCGTCTTGGCCCGCTGTGCCACTCGGGCCCAATTAAAAAGCTTTTATTTACATTTATTTGCATATTAACACAGCATGCCAACGTTTTTGGAATTGGGGTTATAATTCATAGTAGGTCATTTGTCATAGATTTTATATTCATTATGCATAAAATAAACATTTCAACCCTTTTTTGTTTGTTGTAGCACTTGATTTGCCACTGTTTATTTTTTCTCACAAACATACATGAGCTAATAGTATAAATCATTTGAACACACTTAATGTACAAGTCTATACAAGTGCATGTAAATATATTACTGGTACTAGTTACTGCACTAGTCACCTCTACCACCTAGGCAGAAAGTCTCAGAGTCATTGAACTATGGAGCAATGGATTAACATTCTTTGGAGTGTTGGAGTTTCACTGAGCTCACTAATGTTCATGTGGCTGATTGCAGTCAAATCACACAAGCAATGTTACAATGTCTAGTGGTAAAGTCTTCCCTGAAGAGTTGAGGCTGTTACTACAACAAAGTGGAAACATAATATATTTTCTATAATGTAATGCCTAATATTCTGAACTTTGGAGTATCAGTTTGTTTGTATGTCTGTCTGATGTTAGTACATGACTGCCTGTAGTGGGTGATGGATAGCTTGGCATTTTTGATGGGAATGCAGAGTTTTGGAGGTTGAGATAGATAAAGGCTTTGTTGTGATATAACACTTGAATTTGTGCTGGCATATGCTACTACACTGCATAAAAGAAGATAATTATTTTAACCAAAAGAGATTTGGCTGAAACCTGTGGATGCTTTATAGTTCAGTTAAACAGGGCAGAGAGAATGATTTTAGCTATTGTCAGAGGTGTACTTACTCATGTAGATGTGCTTTCTGGACCATAAAGGTAGAACAGGACTTACTAAATTGGTCACTGTGAGCTAGTGACATGGTGAAAATAACTCTACATTTTGTTGGACTCCTACAAATTAAATAGGCTTCACTCTGTGATTCAGACATAGTTAAAGAGAAGAATGCAGAGATAAACAATAACCATTTTAACATACCAAAAATCCCCTTTTCATTGTTTTCATGGCTTTTGAATTCATTCGTTAAGAAAATAAAAATACCTTTTTTTTCATAATTTGGTAATTACCTTACAACTACATTACATTTTATCACATTCAAGAAGCAAACTGATATGCTTTTAATCCTAAGTTTAAAACAGCTTTTCTTTAAATAGAACTGTTTTTTGTGAATGATTTGAAGTATTTGAATTACACTTGGACTCTTTGAGACAAGGCTCAGATTATTGTACATGCACTGTGATGCAGAGTGCATAGTTTGCCTAATTTTACATAGCTAATGTCACGCCTCAAACACAAAACAGGAGAAGAGCGCAGGGCACATCCAGAATCATAAACAATAGCCAGGCCAAAGGGTCATACCCTAGTAAATGAATACAATATAAGCGTGAGGATGAAAAATCAAAATGGACTAAATGGACAAAACAAAAGAAACAAGAAGTTAAACTAGAATAAGAATTGAAAATGCTTAACTAATTACAACAGGAAACAAGAACACTATAACAGACAGAACCAAAAACAGAAGCCAAGAAACATAACTGAACAAGACTTGAACAACAACAAAAATACTAAAAGAACAATAAAGCTAGGGGCTAACAAAATATCAAGATAGGCAAAAGCAAACAGAACAAGATACAATCAAAGACTAGGCAAACTGAGCAAAACAATCGGCAGCCGTAGTCGAGTGGTTAGGGATCTTGTCTTGTGACCAGAAGGTTCGATCCCCGGTCACATCATGACTGAGTAAGGCACCTTACCCCCAACTGCTGCGGGCACTATGGATAGGGTTGCCCTCGCTTCTGGCACACATTCTCACAGCCTCGATAGGCTTTGTGACTGTGTAAAAGAAAGGCAATAACAAGCAATTGGTCAAGTATAATTCAACTTTAAATAGTAAAGCTAATAATGTTCTGATATAGAACAGCTGGGCAGAGAGTCACATGAGTGATCCTCCGGGGATTCTGGGCAATGTAATTATCGGAGTGAAAGGAAAACTCAGGTGAGGTCACATGACTCATAGAAAAGGGGAAGATCATGGAAGACTGAGTCTGAGTTTGTTGACCGACAAAATAAGGCATGGATGATCAGCTAACAAGGGTTATAGTGATATTATTCAGCAAAGGCATATTCACTAATACAGGGGTTCTCAACTGGTCTCAGCCCGGGACCCATATTTTCTCATGGTCATTAAGTTAGGACCCACTTTTATAAAATACAAACCAAACAAATTTATTTATTATCAAAAACACATTTAAACATACATATGCATGTAAAGAGAATTTAAGAGGTTTCAGGGGGGACACGACTGGCTTAATTCAGGGGGTTTGAGGAGGTGCTGGAAGATAAATTAATATTAATAAATATTAATACATTACTTACAAATTATGATATGATTATAATATACTAGTAATAACGTAAGTGTTATTAATAAAATAATAAAAATTTTATTTATCATTAATAAAGTATTACATATTATTATTATTATTATTATTATTATTATTATTAAATATTTATAAACTGTTAAAAGTACATAGTATAAAATTATCACACAATTCTTTGCCTCCAAACATCATCACAAATTTAAACAAGAGTAACCAGCAGTGTTGCAATATCTCGCGAAAGAAACAAGCAACCAGCTCTATGAAAACAAGCCCAAAATAAGCCCAACTGGCAACCCACTACATTCGGTAAAACAGAGACCGCTTTTAAACAGTATAAAGGTAAACATTTATTATGACATTACATAAACAACACCAAAATTATGCTAAACACTTTTAAAATAAACATTGGCAAGCTACGTAGGTGGCTATTTTTTGCTCATTTCTTTGTTTTGTGTCATTGTGTTTTGGGGAACTGAAACCCATGTTTGTTAGCCTCTGTGCAGATTTTTTGTGCTTCTCATCTTTTGCTTTGTTATGGGGAGCTGGGAGATAATCAAAGAGTTTCACTCGGAAAGAAATTCAAGCCCAAATAAGCAACTTCACGTTCAAAAACAAGCTCAAAAAACTGCAACCCGTCACTCATGAGATTTGCAAGCGACTTTAGAAAAAAACAAGCAAAGTTGCTTATAATAAGCTGACTTAGCAACACTGATAACCAGCAAATGGTGGTTACCATGGCAATGAGAACGCTGTGCGCTCCTCTGATGCCTGTATCTTTGTGTCTTTTTTTTTTCAATTTAAAAGACGAGGAGAATTATTTTTTAATGGTTTTAATATTCATTTATTTTTTACAATCTGTCCACGACCCGCCCAGGGTCGCGACACACCAGTTGAGAATCGCTGCACTAATAAATGCCTTAAGAAGTACATTAAGGACTACATGATCAAAACACTTCTGAATGTTCTTATAGGAAGTAAATATGTAAATATTCAGCTTTCTGACATTATGCTTCCATTGCGTTTTACATCATTGATGACATACGTTTCTAACCACAAATCTTTGTAGAACAACAGTGTACAGTGAATGTTTACAACACACTGTTTATGAATGTTCACTTGAACTATGGATTTGAGAAACACCTGTTAACTCAGCTTCTGTATAAATTAATTTACTTTTTCTCTAACTTCTTAAAATAACTTTAATTTCCACACCACAATAGCATTTCACCAAATTTAAATCCTAATAAAACCTTTGTGTGGTATGGATTGAATGATTGGAACTTGCACAGAACTTCTCCACTTATTTCAATGAGATATGAGTGGAAAAGTGTTCACCGTACTGTAGTTTTCACCAACACAACTGGGGGAACAAACAAATAGTAAAAATTAATATCCTGACACTAGAATCATGCTCTTTTTGACAGGTAAAGCCTTTGAGATCACCTATGTCCGTTTGAAGTTCTATACCAGCCGGCCGGAAAGCTTTGTCATCTACAAGCGTACAGATGAGACGTCCCCGTGGCAGCCATACCAGTACTACAGCGCTTCTTGTCATAAAACCTATGGGAAGAACAGCAAAGGCTTCATCCGGCCTGGAGAGGAGGAGAGGACGGCGCTCTGTACTGATGAGTTTAGTGACATCTCTCCACTGACTGGAGGAAATGTAGCGTTCTCCACCCTGGAAGGAAGACCCAGTGCTTACAACTTTGACCAAAGCCCAGCACTACAGGTTAGTGTATTTCAGTAGTTGTTTCTGTAGCTTTTCTTGACATTTCACAACATTTAGCAGATACTAAAACTAAATGCTTCATTGTCCAGTCTGGGAAAGTATCTGTAGTTTGTGCAATAAGGAAATCTGCAATGAGTGAAATTTCATTCTACCACATGGGTGTCAAGACAGAAAAAGTGTTGATATTTATTTTCCATGCATCTTGAAAGATGGCAGGTCAAACCTAGCTGCATTTGAAGCTCAAAACACTTGAGATATGGGTTGAGCTTTGATCATTCGTAGCAGGTAAGAAGTAGGAAGGGGTTGGCTCATTTCCTACTTGATGGCATTGATGAAAACTCTGTACCTTGATCAATTTTTGATGTTATATTTAGGCAAGAATACACCAGGGGGAGTGTTTTAACCCAAGATACAGTACACCAGTGCCAGTATCTCGATGTACAAACTTTCACTGTATCATTGCAATTATCCCACTTTAATCATGCCAGTTTACAGAAAAATGTTTATTAACATTTAATAATTTATGAACACTGTTTATAAACACTGCTGAAAAGTCATTAGCCTACACCCTTCAGTCTTATGGGTCACGGACCATCATTTCCAGATTATTGTTTCATATACAACAATAACCACAATTATATTTCAAAGATGTGCATCTTTAAACACCACTCACAGCTGATCAGAGGTTCATTCATATATCTGTATAATTCTAATCCTTAAGAATGCTGTAGAAGAGGATTAATTAAATTTTTGTTGATGGTACTAAAACTGACTTCAGTGTTGTTGCTCAACTAAGCTGTAAATGCATTAAGAGCCCAGGTGCTTTACTGAATTGTCTTTGTTTCTCTGCCTTTCCAGTACAGTCACTTCCTTGTTTGAAGGCACTGACATCATTACTAGGTTACTTGTATGTGGTGGAGTAATACTTGAGGAGATTTGGTTGTACAATAATGACACTCCTAGAATATCTACCAGCCAGTCAATTTGCGGGATCAGAAATAACTTGGGGTATAATTGTTTCTGTAGGATTCTAATTTGTATAATGTGAGACACTGCCTAATGTGAGGCACCTAAGCTCCATTTTCACAAATCAAGGTAAACTGTTATTACAAACTGTGATGTCATGTGATCAAAACTATATGAATTATGTCATATAATCCCAGAAGCAGAAATGCAGTAATGTTCATCATTATGATAACTGGCCTTATTTAAAAAATGTCTATAAATCATGGACTCTACAAGACCTCATCTACAAAAAAGAACATGCTGTCTTGCCATCTCCTGACTCTCTTCCTTTGGACAAGACAACATACTTGACACCTTTGTACAGTGAGGAAAATAAGTATTTGAACGCCCTGTGAATTTGCAAGTTCTCCCACTTTGAAATCATGGAGGGGTCTGAAATGTTCATCTTAGGTGCATGTCCACTGTGAGAGACATAATCTAAAAGAAAAAAATCCAGAAATCACAATGTATGATTTTTTAATAATTTATTTGTGTGTCATATGCAAGTATTTGAACACCTGCCAATCAGCAAACATTCTGGCCCTCAAAGACCTGTTAGTCTACCTCTAAAAAGTCCACCTCCACTCCACTTATTATTC
>BRDA01009406.1:112401-123480 GCA_036984385.1 Crenuchus spilurus | reverse complement strand
TAAAAACATGCAAAAGGGAGGAGTCCTCTGAAAACTGTGAGCATCTTATTTTTGGTCAAATTGTTCATTTCTGCCTATTTTGAGCTGCTAATTAAAGATTTAACTTCAAATGAACCATGTGTTTGATCATTTTTGGAGTTTAAAAATGAAGAAAAAATGTGTTGAAGCATTGAGTTTTGATTGTGATCTTTTAGTGATGTTTAAATAAGCCCTTAATAGACCTGAGCACTTTCTGCTGAAGGAGGACCTCTAGTGACTGCAGTATGAGCGTACATAGTCCCACATGTCCCTTTAGGGCTGTGCAGCCTGAAGAAAATTATTTCTAAAAACAAAAAATCAAAAAGTGCCTACAGTTTTTTTTTACAAATCACACATTTACACTATTTTTTTTTACTATTTTAATTTCTTTCTTTTTTTTTACAAAAACCATCATTTTTCATTTGTATTATGTAGCTGCTTTATAAAAAGTCATGCAAATTTAAATGTAAAATCCTTAAAACTACATGGAACTCTTAAGAGGTTAAAAATGATTTTAAAAAAGCCTCACCTTGGCAGATGTTTCTAGAATCCATAGTTTAGTTAACAGTACCTGGATTGAACTAATGGGAATTCACATGCTGTATTGAAGATGGTTTACACAAGTGTTCAACCAACTACATCCAAATGAGACCCAACATATAATTGCATCTCCAAAAATGAGTGATTGTGAAAAAGTTAGTGTTCATAATTCAAAAAAGTAAACAGTCATATATTTTGTATTCAATACATGTAAAGTGGCATATTTCAAGCCTTTTTGTTTTAGTTTTTATGCTGTTTGAATAGTAATTCAAAACTCAATTGAAATATTCAAATTTGAAGTTCTGGATTTTTGATGTTCAAGAGCTGTAAATCTTATTTATCAACATTAAAACAAAAAATGAAATATCACTTTGTGTGCAATTAATATAAAATTACATTTTAAAGTCAATTAAGAGAAACACTGACCTTCATTAGATTCTAATGTTTTGATGTGGCACTGTGTTTTGGGGAGTAAAAGCTGCTCTTTCTCTTCATGTTCATTTGAGACGTCTCTTTAATCTTTAACCTTCCACCTTTAGCTTCACCTTTCTGACCTTGTGATAGGACCACCAACCAAGAGCAAGCATTCTTATACATACAGAGCCACTCTCATTTGGCTCTTTCTTTCTAGTCCTTCTTCTTCTTTCTGCTCTTAGATTGTCTTCCTGTCCAGATTAATCTCCCTCACGCTCACTTAATAGAGTCCCTGCAAAACTCAATGTAGTCTTTGTCAAAAGCTATAAATGAGTTGAAACAGTTCTGTTTTCTCTTTAATTTGAAAATGTCTATTACATGAATACTCATTTGTGTCTCTTAATTCCAATTTACTCAGTAATTCTTGCACTTTTTAAAGCTTAAAGTAGATTAAATGTATCTGTGCCATACACTAATTTCTTCTTTTACATGAACTCTTTTATGATTTTATTATGATCTTTTGTTCCATTTTCCTCTGCTGAGAATAATACAGGCCAAATTACCTTTAACTTAGGTCTTTCTGATTATTTTAGTCGTGTCCAGATACAAATCTCCATGATTTTCCAGTCAGATGTTCTATGACATAGAATAATATAAGATTTTGGCTGCTGTTACTATCTGTATTTATTGTCCTAGTGTGGGGATCCACCAGAAACCCTCATGAAGCATGGTTCATAGAAAGTACAACCCAATAGAAACTGTTGTAATTTTAATGATGCACAAGTTTCATCACTGAGATGTGTAAACTTTTGATTGCAGACATCCCCTGATAAACTAATCCAATCCCAACAGGGCTACAGTCATAATAGAAAGCCTATTTCCTGCTCACACACTATTTTTGCTGGGTAAGAGATTTGAAGCCTGTTTGATATTTGTCAGAAACAAATATGCTTCAGTCTGTTGGGTCTCAAATGTAAATGCTCTCAGATACCTTAAAATGAAAACACAGACAAACAAACTCTGGAAGTTGAAGCTAATGTCAGCTTTAGAGAAAACATTGCAAAATGTAACCTTTGGGAGGCCTGGGCTCACTTTGTTTTTTCAACATCTTAATAATAAGATTAACTTATGTTCTGTCTTATTTGGGTCTTTAGGTTTCTTAATGACTTCATGATTCCTCTGATTGTATCCATCCATCTTGTTGCTGGATCTCTCCTTTTACCTTCAACTGCTCCAAGCCTAATTGACTTCTCAAATGCACTAGTTCTTCCCACAATTTGTATAAGAGAGCTTGAGTTTGGTCAAGGATCCATGCATTTGTTCTTTTTTTCCACCATTATTTTTCCTTGGCTGTAGAGACAAAATGTTTTTATTTATTTTTAATTTTTTCCTACACTGTAAATGAATACTGAAGTCATCCAGACTATGAAGGAACACATAATGAATCATGTAGTAAACTTAAAAGTGTTAAACAAATGAAAATATTTTTTAGATTAGATTCTTCAAAGTAGACACACAACTGATGTCTCAAACACATTAAGAGGGCAAGAAATGCAAGTAATTAAGATTAACCAATTTGCTGATGTGATTTTCACACAACGAAATTTGACCTCCGTATTAACCCATTCGTGCAGTGAAACACACACACACACTAGTGAACACACGGTGGGCAGCCCTTATCCACTAGTGCCCGGGGAGCAGTTAGGGGGTTAGGTGCCTTGCTCAAGGGCACTTCAGTCATGTCCTGTCTGGGGATCGAACCGGCGACCTTCTGGTCATAAGACCAGATCCTTACCACTAGGCCATGGCTGCCTCAAAAATAAAACTTTTTGTTGATGAACTCTTGACAAGACAGCTGTTAACTGAAAGCCATTCCAGGTGACTACCTCATAAAGCTGACTGAGAAAATGCCAAGAAAACTGCCATCTAAGCAAAAGGTGCCTACTTTGAAGAGTGTAAAATATAAACATATTGTGACATAATTCTAACAAATTTTAATATATAAGCATTTAATGCAATAAGTAATGATAGTTTTACCACTGTACAGTCACTGTGGAGGCCAGGGTGGAACCATGACTAAGAGATGTTCCTTCCTTATGAGCTCTGGTGAGGTAATTTAGACATGTGACAATGTGTAACCCAAAGTTTCTTGGCATCTTTTGCTCTTTTGGGTGGCCTAGAACAAATGGCAAATGGCAACAGTTCAGTTAACAACTTTTTCTAAAATGGGCCACATCATTGTCAAAATAACCTGTGTTTAAACATGTAGACAGTTTTATTTTTGTCATGCTCAAAAGTCTGGGAAGGGGGTCTCATGGGAGAAAGGTTTAAATAATAATAATGCTAAAGAATATACAATTGTTGTTGGACCTAAATACTATAACTCAACTCAAATAGTGCTAAAATAAGTCAATGTGTTTAAGTCATATATTCTCTCTCTGTCTCTCTGTCTCTGTGTCTCTCTGTCTCTCTCTCTCTCTCTCTCTCTCTCTCTCTCTCTCTCTCTCAATCTTTCTACCTCTCTCTCTCTCTCTCTCTCTCTCTCTCTCTCTCTCTCCTCTCTCTCTCTCTCTCTCTCTCTCTCTCTCCTCTCTCTCTCTCTCTCTCTCTCTCTCTCTCTCTCTCTCTCTCTCTCTCACTCTCTCCCTCTCTCCCTGCAGGAATGGGTGACAGCCACAGATCTTCTGATCTCTTTGAACAGGCTCAACACATTTGGAGATGAGTTTTTTAAGGATGCCAAAGTTCTGCGCTCCTACTTTTATGCCATCTCAGACTTCTCTGTGGGGGGCAGGTGACACATTCACACACACAAACACACAAACACACACACACACACACACACACACACACACACACACACACACACACAGATAAGATGTTGCATAACTATGTTGGACTGTGTCTAACAATTGTCTGTCCAGTCTGAACTTCAGAGACCATAGTATCTAACCTAGCTACAGGTTAGCATCTACACGAGAGACCACAGCAACCATCTAGTAACACTATAATAACCACTCAGGAGCAAGCACCTGGTTAAGGCCTTACCAACCACTGCTTATTTTTAGTTGTTTTAGTACAAATGTATTAGTCTTTTTTCATAATTAATAGCAAATAGAAAAAGAGCCATGAATGACTGAATGATGACTTTTGTCCAGTTACAGCAGAAGGCAGCAAGTAGTGTACTGTCCAAGAAAAGTAAATAAAAATTATCAAAGAAAAACTATTTGTAATATTAGCCAGTAAAAAGGCATAATGTGCCTCTCTCTGAGTCATTGTTTGTGCACTATGCTCTATGCTTCTGTATTCATATATGATGAAAATGGAAATAAAGTATCAAGCAGAGCTGCTTATCACTTTCTGTCAACTTGCTCCATTTTTCTCAGAAGTGTTTTTATGGAAACCTTGCAGCCTGTAATTTAAAATATGAGGACAAATTGATAAAAAAAAGCCTTTTAAAAACAATGGCTGTTCATTGTAAAATGTATTATGTACAGTTTGATCATTGAGCTAGTCAAAATTATAGTAAAGTTTTGTCGTCTTCTTCATCTTTTTATTATTATTAGTATTATTATTAGGTTTTATATATGTATATTTGATTACAACAATAAATAATAATAATAATAATAATAATAATAATAATAATAATTATTATTATTATTATTATTATTATTATTATTAGTAGTAGTAGTAGTAGTAGTAGCAGTAGTAGTAGTATTTACTCATTTTCATTTTAAAATAATTGTTTTTGCGACTTAATTTCAATAAAGCTAGGCCAAATATTTACATGCATCCAGGCTAAAGACAAAAAAAAATCATGTTTATTAGAGAATCTGCTTTATTCACATTATTATTTTTTATTAGTTTCAGAACAGGTGATGACAAGTTTCAGAAAGTGTTGTAATGACTTTTAGAAACTTTTGATTGGCCAGCTGCCAAATTAGGAATTAATTATTGTACCTGTGACTGTATTTTAGGGCCAACCTTCACTGCAATGCCCTTTTTGGCTATTGATATAATGAGCAGCTCCAAGTAGCATGTTGTGCAGCTGGTTTGTAGTGCTTGAATCAGAAAGTAGATGGCACCATGAAGGAGAATTATTTTGAAATACTTCAATGCATCAGCCTACAAGCTAAATTTTGAATGTGTTTCCCAGTAGAACAGTTATCCTAAACCTTTCTCCAAAGTTTGTGACAAAACGAGTTAAGGACAACAAGGTGATGTTGTATTGGGGAGGCCATCACACAAGTCCTGAACTGAATCCCAGAGAAAACTTGAACTAAAAACATTTGTTCAAGCAGTGAGTCCAACAAACTTGGAGATACAGCAGTTCTGGGAATAAACTTATAGAAAAGCATTGTGAGAAGCTTTTGCAAGGCTACCCCCAAACATTTATTTCAAGTTAAGTAAGTAAAAGGCTAATTTCTAACAAAGTATATGTACATTTTTTGGAAATCTGAAACCAATATTGTGTTGAAATGACATGCAATAATTTGAAATTAAATGTGTGGGGTTTGCCATGGCATATGTAAATACTTGCTCAAAGCTCAAAAATTTTTCAAGGATTTATAAAGGATTTTTATAATGAAAATGTACAAAAACAAACACACATAAAAACATAAGTAAAATTAGCATCAGCAGTCTACATGAACCTAACTGTATGTTTGAGAAATTCAGAGAAATAAAGAAAAAGACAGAGGGAGGCTTACTGCAGGCAAAATCCTACAATCCGTTCTGCAGGAAGAGCAAAGCTTGTTTGAGTTAATGTGTTTGCAATGTAAACAGGATCTTGTAGAGAGAGAATTCTGTGTGTGGTGGGCAGCAGAGCACTTGCTGTGTGTGTGGTGGGGAATGGGGAGTGGTTGAGTAGAATGGTGGACATATGTGTGTAATTATTCTGATTTATTTGCTGTTGAGAATCTGTGCTGCTATTACAGAACACACAACACATGCTAAAACTATCGAAATAGCATCTCTTTTTGCTATTGGCTTTTAGCAGTCTATAAAATATAAACTTTAACTAATTTCTATCTCTGGCATACAGAGTAGTCTGTATAGTCGATTATCGTTGACAGTTTGATACTACATAGTTACTCACTACATTATACCAACTAGTTCACAGCAAATATTTTGCAGCCCTTCTACCGACATTTCAACAGAAATGATTCTATTTTACAACCTCCCAACTTTGGTTTTTAGAGCTGAATGCAGTTGTTTTATTCAACAACCACACAAGTGCTTTTGACACTGTACTCAAGATCATTATCTCTTACCTAAAATACAGATGCAAGTGTAATGGGCATGCCAGTGAGTGTATGCCAGATGAAGACGACCGTTTGGTGTGTGTATGTGAGCACCACACCACCGGGACGAACTGCCAGCACTGTGCCCAGTTCTATCAGGACCGCCCATGGGCTCGCTCCACTGCAGACTCTGCCAACCAGTGTGTGAGTGAGTACGGATACCATTCATATAATGATGCAGGTTTTTCATTGGGAAGTACTGCCTTTTTCTGTTTCATTTGCTGTGCTAGACATGTCCTCCATTATGCAGAACTGGACCACTTAAACTATAAGGACTCATACAGTCTTAAATATAAATATGCCTTTAAAGGTTTTTCATAGTAATCCATAGAAAAATCTCTCTGTTCGCTAGAGAACCTTGAGAAAATGGATGGTTCTTCAATGTTAATTTATGTCAGTGAGATATGTGAGAGTGAGGATGTACTTAATAATTGATAGTGATGACTGAATAATAAGTCTCACTACTGAATATAAGCTTGAAGTGTAAGTAGTTAAAATAGCTCAGTTCTGGACATTTAATGTAGATGTGTTTTGTGAAACTTTATTGAAACATTCCAAATTTCAGACTATCTTCTCCAAGGGCTGATAACAGATTTAAAAAAAAAATTCACCACAATGTGTTTGGTAGCCAATTGACTCATCCATTCATTGGCTCTCCATATCACTTGTAATGTCTCTGACTATATGAGGGTGCAGACTAACACAGGCTTCCTCTGATGTAATCAAGCTCCGCCTCTTTTATAGCTGCTGCCAATACATTGCTGGCAGACAGCCAAAACACTCAGAGGAAAGCGCAGGATCCCCAGTTCTGATGGATCGCCTGGCAGACGCCTGACTACATTACTTAGTAGTGCTGGGGAGAGAGTGCCATCTTACCTGCCCAGAGAGAGCACTGACCATTTTTACTCTGGCCCCGGCCAGATCACATGCAACATGATCAGCATTTGATCTTATGATCCTCAGATCATAGTGGCAGCACCTTAGTTTGTTAAGGCTCTCGAGGCCAGCTTATTAATTTTTTTATTTAATATTACTAAAATATTTGATTAAAATGTGCTGTTGGTCAGTTTTTAATATTTCTTTCAGAAATCTGTAGAAACAGTCATACATTTAAATTTAGGCATACGTTTAATTGTTGATAACCAACAATGCTGCGAATTTAACAAATCTAACCTAAGTTCTATTATCATGTGCAACAGTTATTTCATAAAACGAACAACTTTTATTTTGACAACAAACTATTACACAGATCACCTATTCCTGATATACTTTCAGGAATGAAAAGGTACTGTACAGATGCATTGTTGTCTAGCACACTGTGAATGTACCTGTAAAGGTATATCATGATCTTTACAGTCAAATTGATTATCTTAAAGCCTCACTTTTTCAGTAGAAAGGTGCAGATTTGTATTTTCTTCATGGCTGAACTATTTTAAACATCAAAATACCTGTACAAGTCTGGAGTCAGGTTGAGTGAAGCCAATACAACTTTAAATTGACATTTTTGTTTAATTTTGATGCTAATGTTAGCAGCATTTGTGTCACACATTTCATGGAAATCTTTTGGATCAACAACATATAAATGTATTTAGTGAATGTAACACATATTACAAATATATCAACTAATGTTGATTTTCTAACAGCAACTTGGTTTACAGTGCAATTTTGATTGGATGTTACATATTATGTTTACTGTATTGGGAAACCTCATTTCCCAAAAAATATAGAATGCAATGATGTCCAACCATTATACAAAAAGAACATCTAATGTTGAAAACATTTATTGTCTTTTTAAAATTATATCCTCCTTTTACATTTTATAATAATACATTTCAGTAATACATTTCAGAAAAGTTGGAACAGGAGCATGTTTATCACTATGTTGCATCACCTCTTGTTAACAAGACTACAAGCATTTGTGGAGGTGTGTAACTGCTGTCGTTTGAGAATTAAATGTTTTTTCTAATCTTGATTGCTAAAAGATTTCAGCTCAATGGAATTGGGGTTTCATTTTTGTATATTTCATTTCTTACTGCCCCAAAAGTTTACTGGTCTGGATTACTGGTCTGGACTGCATGCAGGGATGTTTAGCATCTGGAATCTTTTTCTTCATGATGTTGTAATATGTGCAGAATATGGTTTGGCTTTCCTAAAATCAATGTCTTGGTGGTTTTGAATTGTTACACTATTTGCTTGCCTAGTCTTGCTCAGAGTTGATCATTCCTCTGCATCTTTATTTCTGAAAGACTCTCTGGTATACTATTTTAACAGTCATGTTGCTGAGCTGTTGCAAATTAACCTAGATAGCTGGGAAATGTTCCATAACACATTTTTGTTGCTTCTGTCCCAACCTTTTTTTAAATGTGTTACTGACATCTAATATGAAATACAACAAAATTGTGCAAAATAGATTTCTCACTTTCATTGTTTATGTTGACTCTATTTTTAATTTAAGATTGAGTTTAAATGTTTGCATGTTATTGCATTCTGTCTTGCAATCGGTCACACCTTTTGGCAAGCAAAGTTGTATACTTTTCTGTCCAGCTTCACCCCTTTCTTAATTAGAATGCTGTAAATATCTTGTAAAAGCCTCTGATCGTAACTCTTTTTTCTTATCATGACGTTTTTAGCAGTATATGATGTTATTTCTCACCCACAGTAGAAGTACCTGGCAGAATAAAGCACTTAATAGCTTCTGCCTTATTTTCTTCATAGAGCAGATGGGGATGTGGGTGGAATAATGGGATACTGAGGAGTGTCTTAAGAAATGACTGACATGGATCAGTGTAAACACAAGTGAGACCTCTGGTTCATAGTGCAGTTTTAAACTTTTCTCAGCCACACTACACAATTGTGTTAATGACATTAATAAAATTATGTTCTGCATATTTTACATGTTTTTTGTATTGGAAAACAGAACAAACATATTTAATTTAAAACATGTATTTAATAGTAATAGAATATTCTGGGATTTTTTTCTACAATTGTATGGCCTCCTGTACAAAGTTTCCTTCTGAATTACTGTTTTAACTTCAACAAGGCAAGACACTATAGGCACAAATGGTCATTTTAATCCTATCAATAATTTTTCAGCCATAACATTAAATCCACCTCTTTGTTTCTACACTCTTTTTAGCTCCACTGACCGTAGAGGTGCACTTTGTAATTCTACAATAACAGACTGTAGTTTATTTGTTTCTCTGTATACTTTATTATCCTTCTTTCACCTGTTCTTCAACAGAGACTTGTTTTAGTGTGTTACACTGGTATGAGTGGATCAGACACAGCAGATCTGCTGGATTGTTTAAACACCTCAGTGTCATTGCAGGACTGAATACTCCACCATCCAAAAATATCCAACCAAGTGTCCTCTGGGCAGTGTCCTTTGACCACTGATGTAAGACCAATTGCAGCAACAGATGAGTTATTATCTCTGACTTTAGATTGACCATTCTGATCAATTTGTACCAGAACAACACTCACAAACACACCACCACCATATCACTGTCACGGCAGTGTTGAGAATGATCTGTGGGAGTCCTGATCATTGAAGAGAACATTTATTGCTTTTATTATTAAACAATAAAACAGCAAGATTCCAACAACTTATTTCTTGCGATTTATTTATTTTATCTTCCAAAAAGCTAGATTTTTACCATTAAATATGGCTTTTTATTACATGACTCATATCATTGCATATCTAAATATCATTTGTGGGGAAAAAATCTAGATTAAAAATGAAAAGGCCCAGATTCATTATATATATAAACCGTGTAATAAAGTATCCTGTTTAGCTGTAGTGTCTTGACTTATTAAACATTAGTAATAAAGCCAAATGGAAGCAAAAATCTGAACTAATTTATTAAAAATCATTACTTAAGTTGTTTTATATATTTAGGTCTGCTATACATTTGATGGACCTACAAGCCCGCCCAAAAGTTTGTCTCTGTCTTAATAACTGAGACCCAATCTTGACCACCAGCCGCTGCTGCTGAAATCTGATTTTTAGAATTAATTAGCTGGCAAAGTCTAGAAATGTTAGTTCAGCTGTGCTAGCAAGTTAAAACTGATCATTAAAGAAAATGATGCAATTCCTCAGAGAGTGTATATACTTGCTTTGTCCCAAAGTAAGGTCAGTCTAAGTCTGGAACACCCCGAAGCAAACTGGACACTGTGGGCATGTGTCTAGGGAGTTTTTTTTTTTTTGCTAAATTTTGCAGCATTACTCATTCTGTGTACACATCCCAACAGAACAGCTGAATGACACTTGGGTAGGCTCAGGTTATGCAATGCTTAACTTTCAGCTAAAGTCTTTCATTTGTACCATTTAAGAGCAACCTTGCAATATGTAGTAATCCACTGTTTCTATATAAATTGCCCATCTGTACAAACAGACAAATACACAGATCATCAGTCCATTACACCGCTTCATTGTGTCTACAGTCACTGTCTACCAACCATATATGTGCACTTTGTAGTTCTATAGTTACAGACTGTAGTCCATCTGTTTCTCTGTATACCTGGTTAACCTCTTTTGCTGGACTGAAAATAATCCACCAACCAAAATATCATTTGACCACTGATGAAGGACCAACTACAGCAACAGTTGAGCTACTCTCAGAACTTTACATCTACAAGGTGGACCAACAAGGTAGCTGTGTCTAATAGAGTGGACAGTAAGAGGAGACCATGTTTAAAAACTCCAGAAAGACTACCGTATTTTCCGGACTATAAGTGCTCCTGAGTATAAGTCGCACCAGCCATAAAATGCATAATAAAGAAGAAAAAAACATATATAAGTCGCACC
>BRDA01009406.1:100226-112301 GCA_036984385.1 Crenuchus spilurus | reverse complement strand
GTGAAATTTTGAATCAACATATTTCTCCTTTAAAATGTTACATTTACTCAGATTAAACTTTTGATCTGTCATCTATGTTCTATTATAAATAAAATCGCCATCTCCACATCATTGCATTCAATTTTTATTCACAATTTGTATAGCGTCCCAACTTTTTTGGAATCCGGTTTGTATTACATTAGGATGTTTAAAGCTGCTGGAACTTTGTGTTACTCGCAGATGATTAGAGATGGCAAATGCAACCTCAAGTAGCTTTTACTTCAATCAATACATGTCTAGTAATTCTTCTTTTTCCTCAGCTAAGCTATGTAATACATTGTGTACTTATTTTATATATAAACTCAAAAAATAAACAACTCCATTGATGACGATCCTTCCAGCTGTGTACAGAGATCTGGATTTTGATGTTGTTTTTCTTGCTTCATTCTTGTTAACACTGATTTTATGGAGACCACGGTTGGGAAATAGCTCAATATTTTGATCAATGTAGGCTTCAGATAATCAAAGTATGGCATACTTTGGCTCTATTAGCCCCTAAACATATAAAACTGTGTGTATATTGAAAGAAAATGATAATATAGATGCATTGACTGCAGATACAGAGTCAGATACCTCTGTCTTACTGATTCCATCAACAAACAGCAGTTCTGTTTCAGAGCACTGGGGCATGTTGTCTTATCTCGAATAATAAGTGCTGTTTGTTTCATTAATGCCCCGGGTAATTAACACTAATAAGTTGTTCAGCAGCCATGGGTATGTGTAGTTGGTTGGATATGTATGTGAGAGCATGTTTACTTATCTGTCTTGGCATATTGCTACATGGTTTTCATACGACTGAGGCGATAATGAACTGATCTAATACCTAAAAAGCTGCAACCGAAATAAAATAAAACAAAACGCAGACTGTTAATTGTCTTAATTTCCCATTCTATTAAGCAATGTGTCATTTTAATTAACTCATTTGCTGAGGCCAACAGATGGCTTTTTGCAAGCGACTGTTGTTCCTCCAAAAAAAAAAAAAAACCCAGGATTTACGTTTCCGTTAACTAAAGCACTGCTAAATGGTGGTAAAGACGGAAATTGGAAGTGTTTTATGTAATGCATGCACAGTCGCGACAAGAATTTGCATGGTTATTGGCCGGCACCAAGGCTTTCATTTGTAAAACGCACTGCAAGTTTGGTGCCATATGCTTCTTGTAGGGGCACACAGACCCATTAATTTAGAGAAAATGGCAGTTTTTAACACCCCAGTGTGGGTATTACAGGAAAAGAAAAAGAGAGAGAGAGAGCAAGAAAAGGCTGAAAGACTGTATGATAAAAGAAAACGAAAACTGAGGAGAAGGATAAAAACAAAACTGCCTTTCTACAATACTTTGAGGCTGCAAATGCATAGTATAAAGTGTTGTACTGATTTCTTCACAGTATAATATTTTTTTACTGTACTAATATACACAGAGAGTGAGAGAGATGCATAGACATGAACATTTTTGGCTAAACGTTAGACAGTGTGAGTTAAACGGACCAGAACTTCAGCTGCTGGAGTACAAACACAAAGCTAAGCAGCTGTATTCTGGCTTCATCATAACACGAGTAGTTTAGTAAACGTTGTGCTTGTAGTTTGTTGTTTTCTTCCATTCCACCAGAAAACTGTAACCATGCTGGTGAATCTGTGTTTTGTTAACTGGTGAGGAAAGCACAATTCTGAATATTCAAAAAGGTAACAGTGTCTTTAACAACAAAATTGTTCAGTATAATTTGTTGTCTTTTCACTTGTTCACCCTAAAGTTGCAGAATATTTGGTGCATCCCTAACCAGAATATCAACTGGTGTCCTCACCACTTTAATTTCACCTGGAGTTAGAACAGCATCATTGTTTTATAGCTCAGTTTCAGTGTCTTTTGTAATTGTTGACAGTGAATGTGTAGGCTTTATTATAGCTGTTTACTCTCCAACAAAACAGAAGTTGAGCACATATTTTGTGCAAGGCATCATGGAACATGGGGATATTGTGAATACATAATTAATTTATTAATATTATTAGATTGTTCATCATTAAAAGCAACAAAAATTTATATAAATAAAAATAAACAATAAAATAAATGTAATCCTTATAGTATGAGATATGTGAAAGTATGTAAAACAGGCTCATAGCTTGTTTTGTATATACATGAGCTTTAGGGGAGCCCAAGAGCATAAAATACCAATACTTGCATATTGCTGCTTTAAGAATATCATGCTAATATATGATTTTATCATTTACATAATATTGGCAGAAAAATTATGCCATTTTTATCCCTGACCTGATGCTGAAAGATGAATTCAGCCTTTTATTATTGTGCAAATTGGCTATTGCAATACCTTGTTTATTGATCTCCCCACTCAATCAGTTTACAGTGTACAGAACTGGTCATACTTGTTACTTCTGCTCATCACCACATGACTCCTGTTTTTAGGAAAATATATTGGCTTCCTGTTCTTGAATGCATCAGGTAACAAGCACTTATTTTAGCATAAAGGCAGCCACAGTACCCCTGTGATTGAATCAAGCCAAAGCAACCTATTCATATTCTCCACTCAGTATTTTCCCTCACCTTGCACCAGTCTTACAAACTTAAATCTGTTTGTGTCCTGGAAGACTCTGTTTGTCCACATGACAATGGCTCCCACTTTTAAGAAATTATTGAAAACGTTCCCAGATAGCATACAAATCTTACTATATGGGTTTAAACCAGGCTTATTACGTTTTTTTTGTACAATTCAGTTTATGATGTAAAGTAAATGATCTTATTTGATTGTATATTCTCTGTGATATGTGTATCACTTAATACTTTGATATACTGTACATAATATTTGGTTGATATTATTCCTGGTTTATATAATGGATATGATAATATATAAATATATACACTACAAGCCAAAAGTTTTAGAACACCCCAGTTGTTACAGTAATTTATTGCAATTCAAGTCCAATGAACAGCTTCAAATGATACAAAGATAAGTGCTGAACTGCCAGAGGTTTTAAAAAACAGTATGGTTACCCAAAACTGAAAACTAATTATACAGAATTATACACAAAGACATTTGTCAGGAACATGAAATGGGTTAACAGGTGAAAGCTGTTCTGCAGTAATGGAGGTGATCAAGCCTTGAAAGCTGGTGCTACTAATTCCTACAGAGTGAGAGGCAGCCTGAGCCACCACGACTACCACAGTATTCTGCAGTGCCATACAGTGCCCTCAGGTATGTGCCTAGTTGATCAGGAGTTCATGCTACTACAAGATGATGACCCAAAACACAAGTCCAAGCTCTGCCAGAACTACCTCAGGAAAAAACAACAAGATGGTCAGCTTGAAAACATGGAGTGGAGCACAGTCTCCAGACTTAAACCCCATCCAGCAGATTTGGGATGCAGTGAAAAGCAAAGCAAACCTACAAGTGCCAACATTTATGTGATGTTCTGCAGCAGATTTGTGAAGAACTGTCTGAAGAATATTTGATGTCTATTGTAGAAAGAAAGTCATGAGTGTGTTCAGCTGTTATATCTGACAAAGGAGCTACTTTGTGTCCAAAGTTTAGACACATTTTGGTCTATAAACTGATTCCATGAGCTCTTATTTAACTCCTATGTTTTCATTTCAGAGTGCAATGAGACATTAAACTCAAACATTTCACATAAGAAACTGGAAAAATTGGGGTGTTCTAAAACTTTTGACTGGTAGTGTATATATATACTGTAGAACTAATTTTGTTAATGTATCAGAACACAGATTTGGTTCAGATTTTGATTTTCTCAGGCTATCTTAAACATTTTTAATTGATGACTGTAACCATGTTGTCACACATTCTACTAATGAGTCTCGAACTAAGACACCCATAGCTATTATATGACCTACATACCCTTCCACCACCAAAATATTATTTTCAGCTGTCTGAAAAGTCCCACCCATAACACACTTACAGATTATTTCATTCTGCATCCAGCTTCTAATCCGAAACCATCATTATACGCCTGATGTAACTATCCTGAACAATTCTATGACATTGACAAACCTTATCCACTTGCTCAAATACCAAAAGCGTCTACTGTCAAAGCCCTCCGGAGAGCTTTCTAATTAATGTACGAGTGGCCTGTGTACTTAAAATACAAAAGAATCATTGTTATGGTTTAATAAGCAGCTGTGTACTGGGATTAGGAATCCTTTCGGGGAATGTATTGAAGAATGGCCTTCCTTCAATGTCAGGCATAGACAGTACGGCCCATCGGGGAGTGATAATCTCACAGTTATTGCAGACTAAAGAGAAAGAGACAGGCAGATCTGAAATAAAATGGGTCATTTCCCACAATGCCCCCCCTAGGTGGCTCATGCGTAATGAGCTTCCTTTGAGGATTTTGATTGGATGGTAGGGCTTGAATAATTTAGTCTCGTGCAGATGTGTCAGGGTGAGAGAGAGAGAGATGTACACTGAAATTAAGCTTTTAGTGGCAATTACTAATACATGACTAATACATTTTCTTTCATTGTTTGTTTTCTACTTTCTGCCTCATTTCTTGCATTCTCTCATCCTTTGTGCCCTCTCTCTCTCTCTCTCTCTCTCTCTCTCTCTCTCTCTCTCTCTCTCTCTCTCTCTGCCTGGTCAGGGTGTAACTGCAGTGGCCGTGCAGATGACTGTGTATTTGATGCAGAGCAGTACCGCAGCACTGGCAGTGGGGGGCGCTGTATTGGCTGCAGGGAAAACACAGCGGGGCCACACTGTGAACACTGCAGAGAAAACTTCTACAGACCATCACCACTGCTGCCCTGTTACAACTGCAGCTGTAACACTATGGGTGAGTCACATGCATGAGTCTTAAGTTTCCCCCTCCATTCTACACTGTAAAAAACAGCTGTGAACAGCAAGCCTTTATTTATAGTATTACTGTATATTGATAACAACAGTAAACAATTTTACAGTACAATACTGTATTTTCTCAAAAGGGGCATGGAATTCTTATCAGCAGGTCAGTAGTTTATGCAAATTAGCTTTGCAAAGGCTCTTGGGAGTGCACACATCCCTCTGTTTCAGCTTGTTTGTTGTTATTTGTTGTTTAAATGTAGCCTTTAGTTGGGGTTATTTGGGGAAGTTTAAAATGACCATAAATGCAGAGCTACAGAGCTGTTTATTTGAGGTCTGTTTTGTTCACAAGGTGCATGAAACATTCTTTTCTGACTGTTTTCCTGAGCACCTCTACATTGGAGTCAGGAGTAACTGCTGCTGCAGTTAAACAACTTGAGTGGATAATTGCAGAACTTTGCAAAATGAAGCTGGAAGAAAACATAGTGAACCAACACAATATAGACTATTATGTTGTCAAATAACTATAGAAGCACTGAAAAATAACAATAACATGCTTGTATGTACTGTGCAATTACAATAACAGCAGTTCTGATATAAAAACCCGGGAACAAAATAATTGTATTTTAATCCACATTAGGACGCACAACACAAGGTAATGATGAATAATTGTAAAATACAGATTTATATCACATAATTTAATCCAGATTCTAGTCCACTCTGAGCAAGTCGAAGGTGACAGTGGCAAGGAAAAACTCCCTAAAGCTAGGTTAGAGAAACCTTGAGAGGATCCGTGGCTCAGTAAGGGCATCCTCCTCAGGCAGATCTGGATTCAAGCATATTAACAAAGAAATTAATTGAGTATTAGAGTCTTTGGCGTAGGCCCCATCCCAAGCCCAGATCTTGCATCATTCAGTCTTGAGCAGATACTGCCGGGCGTCATGGCTGGAGTCATTTCTCCTGGCAACAGGACAGGGACCAACCTGGTGGTGGTGGTGGGGAGGAAGGAGGATGACGTTGATGCATCTTGACCTAAAATTGATTTAGCATAAACAAGATACTTCATTTTAGGCCAGGAAGTCCAATGAATGAGTGATGTACTGCTGGTTTAGGTAAGAACTGAATGCAGAACATTTGCTTCCAGTTCCATGTATTGTACCATTACACATTGTAATTCTATATATGGTAAAATACTGTTAAAATAAATAACAGTAGATGTACTGTAAAATAACAGTAAAATACTGATTTCTCTGCTGCCAGTATTTTACTGTTAAATTACAGTGACATGTTTACAGTTTATAAATACTTACTACATGCTGCCAATTGTACAGGAAGCAAAGCAAGTCCTCTAAAGTTTTGACATAACCTGGCACTTAAAGGTTTAAGAGTGTATTACTTGTCAATCATAGTGCAATTCTATATTTTCTCAGTGAAAAGTACAAAATATCTATCTATCATTTCTATCATTTCACTGGCACTGTTTCATAGATAACACATAGATTTGCCTTAATTTGCTTATGGAAGCCAGTTAAAGCTCAGCCCATATATTGACTTCACTGCAAGCTTATGGCAGATTTATACACTGTATGTGTTTGTCTTTGCTCCACTAAGAAAGACGTTTACTGGACTGCAGGTGTTTAAAACATCATTTCACATCCTTCTTGAAAGCCAGGCTTCACTTGGAGTCTGTGAGTCTATATATAAAGTGTTATTTTCAGGTGTTCCTGCCATTTTAAAAACATGGTCAATAAGCTAACTTTCCAGTGTGCTAACTGTGGGGAGTTGTTCAGTAGAAACTTGGTGTCATTAGAGGCATGGGCATTGCTAATGAAAGAAGACATTGGCATAGAGAAGTGGTAGACTGGGTGGGCACATAACACTATACCAATAAGAGTCCTTGTCCAAGACTCCAAACATTCACCTACAAACGTAACAAATGAGCTAAACTAGGAAGTCACTCTGGATGAAAGCGTTTTCCAAATACCATTATTGTAAATGTAGAATTATTTTATTATATTTTAGGTATAACAAGTCAGGAGTTTTTTTCCAAAATGTGGCAGCAGTCCAAGGAAAGTTACACACTTTCCCTTCTGTCTAAATTAATGGGTGCAATGTTATAACTTGATACCACATTTGTGGTAAGTAGAAGAGTAGATACAGGACATCCTGTTTGCTTTTTTGCCCAGACGACCATGAATAACCTTATTGGTAATGAAGATGTGGTGATGACATTTGTATTAAATACTTCAGTCTGTGTGAAAAAGACTGATATGTATGATTACAGTGAAGGTAGACGGGTGTTCATTTTTGATGACTAATATCTGCGGCTGTAGGAATGGAGGCCGGCGCCTGTCCAGCCGTCTCCATCAGTTGCCTGCCACTGCAGTGAGACATTAAAGCCCTGTTATCTTCATGCAGAGATTTGTTCAGGTGGTGGAGAATACTGATAATGTATCAGTACACAGTAGAGGAGGTGTTCATGGTGTGAATAATGGATAAATCCAAGCAAACCACATCACTACCTGATCAGGAGAAAAGAACTGCATGCTGGATATTTTCAGCATGTTTTATCATCAGTCCAAATTTCATCACCATATCTAATTCATGTTTGTTTGGGTAGCAAACGGTAAACCCTGTATTTTATCATTGAATTTGTTCGCAGACTAGAACAACAGTAATAAGTCAGAAGAGTAGACCTGTTATTTTCAATGGAATGCACATGTAATTCAATGTATAACTTCTGTTATAAATATTATGCATAGAAATATAGCACAGAACTTTTTAGGGTTAACGTTTGCTGTCACTGAACAAGCTTAAAGAAAAACAACCCAGGTGGACCATCTAGAATGTACAGCTTGCCACATGTAATCCTGCTCCATTCCATCAATATTTTACAAATTAGAAACAGTTTTTCTGATAATTGCTGTCTGATCCCCATGCACCAGGCCTTCATTGTTATTTTCGGAATGTTCCACTGAGGCGCTTTCTTATGAGACTGCACCTTTTTAGTCGCAAAAGCAATTAAAGAAATCTCAGCTTACAGGCTGCAGGCTATCAGAACAAAATGCAAAGGGCATTGAATATGTGAATATTCATTCTGGTTTGTCAGTGATGCAACTGGAGGCATGGATGAGCTCATTAAGAAACAGAAGGCTGGAAAGTAAATTGAAAAGAATCTCTCTGTGTTTCTCTTTTCTATATTTCTCCATCTCTTTTTATCTCTTTTTCATTCTTATTCCAGGATCTGTGAACCTGCAGTGTGATGACGAGGGTGTGTGTGTGTGCAGGCCAAGTGTGATGGGAGAAAAATGTGATGTCTGCAAAGCTGGCTTTCACTCGCTCGGCCCAGGGGGCTGCAGGTAATGAGAGAGACAGAGGGACAGAGATGTGGAAGGTGAAAGAATGAACCAGCAGAATTAAACACTATATGTTTAAAAGTATTCAGACACTCTTTCTAGTTAAGTTACGGTGAACATCATTTCTGATGCAGGCAAACAAATAACTGGTATAATCCCTGAAAGGCATTGCTAACAGAATGAAATGACTCTGGAAGGACCACACCAGCTGTATAAGGGCATGGCCATGGTTGGGCTTCTCTGGGATGAAGGAACTCCTTCCATCACACTGGTGAAGAATTGGGGTGGTGATTGGGTTGGTGTTATTGTCCTCAAAGCAATGTTTCAACATCTAGGCTGTGTCCAAAACATTCTGCTCCTTTTTTTTAATATAGTTACTCACCTCAGTAAAGATTTTGTCAGGTCATCTTACCAGCAGGATATTAGGAATAGGCTTTCCTGCATATGCTATTATAGGCTTACTACGTCAAAGGTCACTGGTAATATTTGGTGATATTATCAATGTAGCTACAGTTTCCAAATGTAGACCTTGTCAAGACTTTTCAGAAGAGTAGAAAATGTTCCAAACTCCATCAAATAGGGCAAACATCCTATCAATACTAAAAAAATGTGTCTATAAAATATTGGACATTTTGTGTAGCTACTCTTTGGGAAAAAAAATAAAAATAAAAACATTAATGTATTGAAATGAATTGTTCTTAACCATGCTGGGTTCTCCAGTCACAGTTTATAGTCAGATCTTTTGAACCAGTAAAAATGAACAAATGTTGATCCATGTGGGAAGTCAGGATTTCCCTCGAATGAAGTCAGAGGATGTTCCCAGTAGACAGATGTCAGTTAATGGAGGCAGGTTTTTTGGGGGACCAATGTTGTGGTTTGGGCTTTTCTCTTAAAGTCCAGGCTCCATTCCAGCACATTCTTCAATTTACAGCCTGGTTTAAACAGTCATATCAGAATATTATGACCACTTCTGCTTTGGAATTAACTTGGTCTGTGATGTCACAGATGCCACATGACAGGGTTTGTTGCATGTATATAAAGGTGAGCACACTAGTCAGTTGTAGCAGAGTGTAAAACCATTATTAAGGGTGAAGGAGTTGATGTCTAAAATGGCATGATAATAGGGTACCGGCTGAAGGGTGGTAGCATCTCAAAAATCTTTGTGGGATGTTCTAATGCTGCTGTAGTGAATGTGTACTGAAAATGAATGACTTGTACATTGAATGCCTCTGAACATTATAACAGTGGTGCCCCATTAATGCCAGAGGGGAGTGACAGCTCTGGCAATTGGTACAGATCAATCGGCATGCCACAGTGGACCAATTAACCTCAATAATGAACACAGGAGCAATGAGGAAAGTGTCAGGAATCAGCATGCCATGTGGCATTTGTGATGTCGTGGGCAGAGAATGGTCATAATGATCTGCAATGATTGTATAGTTAATGTCAGCCTTTATATTGTGGCCACTTTTGTAGATTTTGTGCATTACATATCCATTACATAAGTAATTGTACAGTCTTATGCAATAGTTTAGACACCCCTGATGAATATATTTTCTTATTTTATAGATTTTTACCAATGATTCTAGTTCAGCTCCCAGCACACACAGTGCTAAGAATACCACCCAAACAAGAGTGAACGAGTGTCAGTTTGTGGATACATGAGAGAGAGAGAGCCACAGTCATTAACCCTTTCACAAGTAGAGTCCCACTGGTGGGATTTGCAGTTCTGAGTTCCTGCTTAGTTTGGTCCCATCGATGGGATTCAGATGCAGTTGATGCAACAATCAGCTTTATTTCTACTCATTCATCAAATCTGTCTGCTAATCTGAATCCCTGACAGTGTGAAGGTTCTACAGCAAAAACTTACTTTTCTTTCAAACTGGGTGGAACTAAACTTCTTGTACCAGACAGGCACAGCCTGCATTGCAGCCACGGGTTTATGATGTATGTATTTTAGCTCTGAGGCTTTGTTGGAAGCACGTTAAAGATACATTCCTACATCAAATAGAATAAACATAGAAACAAACATAAAATAAACATGACAACACACTTCTATTTCTGAAGAAAGTTCTTTGTTTTTCAAGCCGTTTGGAGTCCCTGAACCCACAAATGCTGCTGCTCCAGATACTCAGGCTTCTGTGGTAGAAGTGTGAGGTGGGACAGTGTCATTGCTTTAACGCTCAGATTTGGTGTCTCCAACAAGTTGTTGACATTGAGTTTAATACAGCTCTTTACTCTCCAGTTTAGCAACATTAAAACAACAAAAGCTTGAACTCACTTTAATTTTAATAAATATAAAATATGACAGTTTAACTTCTTCAATTCAATTATGAACACAAATAAAATGTTTCTTAATTTTCTCATTTTTGGTGAGGCACTGTCAGAGGAAACATGAACTATTAGAAGGGGGCTGAGCTCTTGAATAGGACATATTTTTGTATGTATCCCCAATATGTTTAGTTCAGTAGTGTAACAGTGGTGGTGTGTTAAGATGTGTAGAATGTATTAAAATGTTCATGTGAAAATGTTCTCTGTAGTGGGTATGTTTGCTTATTTTGCTTATTTTCACTTAGAAAATCAATAGAACATGTCATTTATCCAGGGGTTTATAAACCTTTACGAGTGTGTCCATTCATGTAGATGATAATCCTGTGTACACTGTCTGTGTGTGTGTGCATGTGTGTGTGCGCGCATGTGCTCTTGCGTGTTGCTGAAAAGACTTACACAAAAAAATGTCACAAAGGACAGCAGAATGCAGAAGAAAATATAGGATTAAGGCAAAATACATCAAACAAATCAAAAACAAACACACTCTCTCTCTCCTGTGGCCCATGTGAGTCAGTGCATTGTGGTGCAAATTAGCTGCTTCAGTGGAGCGAAACAGAACAGGCCAAAATGAGAGAGAGAGAGAGAGAGAGAGAGAGAGAGAGACTGAGACAGAGAGAATGAGAGAGTGAGTGAGAGAGGAACAAAAGAGAAAGAAAGAGTAAGAGAGCAAGAAAGACACAAGGAGAGGCAGAGAGAGAGAGTGATCAAGAGAGACAAAAAATGATGGAGTGAGACAGAAAAAAAAGCGAGAGAGAGAAAGAATGAGAGAAAGATTGGGAGGGAGAGAGAGAAAGTGTGAGAGAATGAGAGACGGGAGCAAGAGGGAGAGAGAGAGAGAATTAAAGAAAGAGAGCAGAAGGATGGCAGAGACAGAGAGTTGAGCAAGAAAAAGAGAGAGCTAGATCTACACAGCTCGATCTGCTAGAGTTTCATCAGTTCTTATCATTCTTGACCTTTCTGTAGCCTTTGATATGGTCAACTTTGAGATCCTCATGTTCATCCTCTCTAACCTTGGGATCACAGACTCTGTGTGGAAGTGGTTAAGATCATGTTTAAAGGGGCGGTCCTACCAGGTAACATGGAGAGGGTCCAAACCCACTCCATGTAAGCCTTCCACTGGTGTCCCACAAGGCTCAGTATTGGGTCCTCTTCTTTTCTTACTATATGCTCATTCTCTTGGCGAAATAATTTCTTCTCATGGATTTTCATACCACATGACGTTCAAATGATGTTTTCCTTCCCTCCTTCTGACACTCGGGAATCCAGCCAAACCTCAACAGGTTTGGCTGACATCTCTACATGGATGACAACCCACCACCTGAAGCTCAACTCTAGCAAGACTGAGCTTCTATTCATTCCTGGAACCAGTGGTTTACATCTTTAACTTTCTATCATGCTCAAGACCTCCATGGTCTTTCCAAGAAGCCTCTGTGTGATCCTTGAAGTCCAGCTATCATTTTCTACAAACCGGATTCCAAAAAAGTTGGGACACTAAACAAATTGTAAATAAAAACTGAATGCAGTGATGTGGAGATGGCAAATGTCAATATTTTAT
>BRDA01009406.1:76491-100126 GCA_036984385.1 Crenuchus spilurus | reverse complement strand
AACTTTTTTGGGATTTGTTGATGCCATGAAATTTTGAAACAACATATTTTTCCCTTAAAATGATACATTCTCTCAGTTTAAACTTTTGATATGTGTTTTTTGTGTTCTATTCTGAATAAAATTTTAGATGTTTGCACCTCCACATCATTGCATTCAGTTTTTATTCACAATTTGTTTAGTGTCCCAACTTTTTTGGAATCCGGTTTTTACTTACATCACATACTTGACTCGGTTGTGCAGGTCCTCCTTTTCAACATTCAATGGATGTGATCCTTTCTAACTCAGGATGTCACCCAGGTGCTTGTGCAGTCTCACATCATCTTAAGACTTGCACCTTGCTTCTGGCTGGTCTTCCTATGTGAGCCATCAGGTCCCTGCAGCTGATCCAGAATGCAGCTGCTTGACTGGTCTTCAATCAGCCCAAGCTTTCTTACATCACTCTAATGCTGCATTCACTTGACTGGCTTCCTGAAGCTGCTTGCATCAGATTCAAAGCCCTGATGCTACTATGGCTCCTTGACCTGCTTTCCTTCAAGACACATGGAAAACTAGCATCAAGACTCTTCTCTGTCCTGGCACCCAGGTGGTGGAACTCCCACGGAAGTCCCTCACAGTCTTCAAACACAGACTGAAGAGCATCTCTTTGTGGAGAACTTAAGTGAGCACTAGTTTAAACACTTATTGTAATGCATTGTAAAGCTCTTATATTGTGTATAATTGTGTATCTTTCCTTCTTTCTAGGTATTAGTGATGGTTTTGTTCTAACAGTGTCTGAACTGAAGAGAAGTTTGGACTCTAACCTGTCTGTACTAGCTGAGATAATTCTCTTAATGAGAACATTCTCAGCATAGCAGTGACACTGACTTTCCACTCATTTGTGTTGACCACATGTCCACTTCCTGCTGGATATGTGATTGACTGGTAGACCTTAGCCACCTCACACTGACTCTGACATGTATACAACTGCCATGTTGATGTCACTGCAGGGACTATATCTTTCTGACTTTTATCTTGTGTGTGTGTGTGTGTGTGTGTGTGTGTGTGTGTGTGTCCACACATATGTAGGTTGTGTGAGTGTGATGAAAGGGGGAGCGTAGGTGTGTGTTCTGCTGACGATGGAAGCTGCTACTGTAAACTCAATGTGGAAGGATTCTCCTGTGACAGGTGAACACGAACACACACACACACACACAAAATAGTATACCTATGTGTAGTCTCTACTCTCACTGTTGTTTTTGTCATAGTTGTGTACAATTTGGTTGTGAACTGTTATCTAAACATAAAATCAATATCAGACAGATGGACGGACTGTCCCACTTACCCTATGTGGCAGCTTTATTTTTAGAGAGGTATAAATATGCATGACCACCATTATTAAGATGGGTTCATAGTATGCATATGGTTTGTGGGTCTATGCTTAGGTGCAAGCCTGGGTCATTCAACCTTCAGGATGAGAATCCAGATGGCTGCCTTACCTGTTTCTGCTTTGGACACTCCCTCGCTTGTTCATCCTCCAGTCGCCACGTGGCCATCAACATTACCTCAGATTTTCTTGAAGGTAACTGACCACTCAACATTTCTTGCATTTCTTGAAGGGTTGCAAAATAACACTAGAAGCACCAAAGACTGGTAGTTTGTCCACTGTTAACACCCACTACAAGCACCATGCTGATTTCCCCTACTAAAAATGTGGCTGGACAATCAAGTGACCATTGATTCTTTAGAAAAGGAAACTGTTATTGACATATAATCACCACTGAATGGCATATCTTGTACAAAAAAGGTAATTTGGTCTTTTTTTCTGATCCATTTCTGATGGATCGCCAGGCAGACACGTGTGTCAGTTGACATAGTTTTTTATAGTGCTAGGGAGAGTACGCCATCTTGCCCACCTGAAGAGATGGCACAACCAATTCTGCTCTCTCGAGGCCCCGGCTGCTGATGGCACACTAAAAACAGCATAATCGGAATTCAAACTCGCGATCCTCAGATCATAGTGGCAGCGCCTTAGTTTGCTGAGCCACTCGGGGCCCATAATGGTCAGCAATAAAACCCGACTTTTTGGGTTTTTTAAATTTACATGTTAAACATGAGATCAATTTATGGTACAATCAGAACATAAACTATAAATAAAAAAACTGTGAAATAAGATGTTAATTTACTTTTTAAACGTCACACTCATCTGTCTGGTGGTGCAACAGCACTGATGGTTTTTCAGCATTTGATTGAGTTTACTCTTTATGGTTTGGCTATGAAGGTGTTGGTTTGTATTCAGAGAATAAAATGTTGCATTTCCAGTGACCTCTAGTGGCTCTTTTTAGCTACACATCTACCAATTGGTAGAGGAGGCACAGTAACATTGTGTTAAGTTTAACACCTTCTACAAGGAGATATAGTGACTCAAATGTGCTCTACCAAATGGTTGAGCAGAATGGTAAAAGGTTAAGAACAAGCATGAGTCCTATTACATGACAAGACAAGAGCAGTAAAACTAGTCTATTCAGACTTCATGTGAAACGTGTCTGTGTTGTTGCCAGAACTTTATTTCTTCTCGGTTTCCTGACCTCTCCAGTTTATAAGAGAATAATCTGCTCATAACCTTGTTGTAGGGGTGAGTGGCTAAGCAGCTGCAGATTAAATCTTTCTCCAGATAACCCCATGACTTTTGTCCTGCTTGCTGTTTTCTCTCATTGGTTGTTGCTCATTGGTGATATTCTTACCCCTTTTCAACAAAAAAACTACAGGTACTGCTGCTTGAGCTTGGAGCTGGTGCTAGCTCACATGAACCTCCCAGTGAACCCAGTATGGACCCAAGTTTCCACTGGTTTGAGAGCCCAATGATTGCATCTTGTACATCTTATACAAGAACCAGTCACAGAGCCATTGAGTAATGAGTACAGCATATACAATTTAAGCCATCACCACTTTTAGTTGCAAATGGCAATAACACAGGTGAACAACCTCACATGATGACAACAGAGCCCTGCCCTTTGACTGCTTGCATCACAGGTTCAATTTTGTCAAGATTATTGAGCCTAAATGGAACCAATTTTGCCATCTATCTATCCATCCATACATACATACATACATACATCTTCTTTACCATTTAATCCTGGTCAGGGTCGCAGTGAGTCCCCCTACCCTCTTATTGAGCACTTGGCAAGGCATTACACTAACTTAACCATCGCCAAGACAGGATTGCCAATTAATTGCTGGGCACACACAGACATCCACACACTCACAACAGGACAATTTACTGTAACCTATTCACCAGTTTTGCCAGTTGGGCAAACTTCCACCACTTGTTGTACAGTATTTGAAAAGGGTGATACCAAATTTTGGCACCATGCCAGTGGAAAAGTGGCACATGTGTTAAGTAGTTCATGCTTTTAAATGAGTATTTATTTACGTTTTTTTACATAAACTATGAGAATCTACTGCAGGGTGGAACAATGGCTTGATGTTTAACACACTGGCCTCTCAGCACTGAGGTCTTGGGGTTAAGTCCTCATGTGGGTGGAGTTTTCATATTATTCCTGTGGGTTTCTTCAGAACCACAGTCCAAATACATGGAGGTCAGGTGAATTGTACTCCAAATTGTCCTGATGTGAGTGTGTGTGTGTGTGCCCATTGATGGATTAACTCTCTGTCCTGGCTGTAAATAAGACAGCATAATGCCCTGCACTGTGCCCAAAGAAGGGGTAGGGGACTCACCGTGACCCTGATCAGGATTAAGCTGAAGATGAAGGATGGATGGATCTACAGCACTTGGTTGCACTTGGTAGCCTTCCTCATGAGAAGTACATGTTTCTGTATTTAAACATTTCAGCAGTGATGATCATGTTATAGACCAAAGTGGTATTTTTACTGGAAAGAAAGTTTG
This sequence comes from Crenuchus spilurus, assembly GCA_036984385.1. Taxonomy (NCBI): domain Eukaryota; kingdom Metazoa; phylum Chordata; class Actinopteri; order Characiformes; family Crenuchidae; genus Crenuchus; species Crenuchus spilurus. The sequence goes on along the minus strand of BRDA01009406.1, from coordinate 96,243 downwards.
AGTTCATTATTTAATGCAAAAAGGTACAAATGACATATTTCAAGGCTTTTTGTGTTTTACTGTTGATCAGTTTGACGTAAAGCTGATGACAATCAGAAATCCAGAATCTCAAATGATTGCAATATTTCATTTTGAGTAAATTACTATTAAAACATTACAACGAAAAAGATGTGTAACGACAATAAAATATGACAGTTGACTGTTTTTGATTAAATTGTGAACACAGATGAACTTTTTCCATAATATTCAAATGTTTTTGCACTAGTATTCATCCATACACTGGTGGTTTCTAGCATGCCAGGCATTGTGCATCATATGTGCTTATTGGGAGATAAAGCATGGCCACTATTGACTCCTGATTGTGCCATATGTGGTCCTACTGAAATATGGCACAAGGAGGCCTCTGCAGATAATGTACCACCTTAGGCTCCACCAATTCTTTGATGTATTACTGGCTGGTCAAAAGAGAAATGTTTATTAGCTATGAAGGATGGTGGATCCCAATCTGCCCCAATAACACCTGATGCAAGACCTGTATGGCACTGTAAAATGCTTTTATTCCATGATGTGTTTTCCCAGTGTAGTAATTTTAATGGGAAGCAGTGTAATATAAATAAATCAACAGTATACCCAACACTGTTTTCTACCTAAATGAAAGTAAAAAGTCTAATCCTAACCCTAATTCATTATGAATGATTTCTTTAAATGCTTTTTTCTGTAGTTTATGGACTGCTTTTGTATGTCATTCTTCAGTACAAGTACATCATAAATAATGACTTATACAAGCATGCATTATGTGCCAATGATATGTAGACAGCTTTCCTTTCAACTTTTATGATATGTCTTTGTGTTTCTAAGATCCTGATGGCTGGGTTGGTGAGTTCTCAGGACAACAAGAATCCCCTCTACTGTGGAAAGAAGGAGAAGTGTACCTGCTACCATACAATGATGAAGATGCTGGCTACTACAAAGCACCAGGTAAGTTAAAAGTGCAACTAAATAACTGATATATCATGTAATATTTAAGAATTATTGATCAAGAAGTTTAGGACATTGGACAGGGTGTCCTGTTTCGCTCTTTACCCAAACGACCATGGGTAACTTTAATACTAATGAAGATCTGGTTATGAAATGTGCATTAAATAAACCTCGGTCTCTGTGAAGAAGACTAACATGTATGATTACAGTGCAGGTAGACAGGTGTTAATTCCTGATGACTAATATCCGCGGCTGTTGGAGTAGAGGCCGGCGCCCATTCAGCTGTGTCCTCAGTCACCTGCTAGTGCAGTGAGATATTAAAGTCCTCAGTTATCCTCCTGGGCAAAACAAGGGATGTTGGTTATTTCACAAATTATGTGTATAATGTATCAGTCTACAGTACAGGAGAAAGTCTTCATGGTGTGAACATACAGGATAACAAACTCTTCAGAAGACACTATGGAAAAAGAAAGTTGCACATCTCTGTGCAGATCTCATCACCTCCTGATCAGGAGAAAAGAACTGCATGCTGGACATGTTGTTACATCAGTCTTTTTCACACAGGCTGAGGTATATTTAGTACATATTTCATCACCAGATCTTCATTACTGTTCAAATTATTCATGATTGTTTTGGTAAAGAAGCACCCTGTATTACATACTGAAATAGACAATATTACTACTACTAGTTATTAGCTATACAACCTACTGTGGTATTTGACATACACATGGCATAATGTATCAGAAACCATATAAGCAAGGTCTTTTAATAACTTGCATACACTGAAGCAAGTACAATCATTTTCAATGCAGTTTACATGATCATTAATGGACTATGAGCTTATATATTAGCTTAATTAACCTTGTTGCTGTAATCCAAAACAAGCACACTTTGGACACCATTCAAGCAACTGGACATGTATTGGCTACATTTGGGACAAAGAGACATTTGATATGTATTCCTCACAATTCTGAAGACCGCATGGGACTGTGACTGGGATGTCCTCTACTAGTCCAAAAGCAGCTTGTTAAATGGTAAAAGCTTAGCCATTTCTTTCACACTGCTTCTAAAAGATATGCCATATGTTCAATTTGTAAAAGAGTCCAGCATCCAGGACCGTAATGACCAGGAGCCAAGAGTGGAGGTCAGAGCAAGCAAAACAGCCAGACACACATAGAAAGAGTTATCAAACCCATCTGTGTGATCATAGATGACAACAAGCAAGCAAATGATTTTGGCGCTAGGAGCCAACTATGGGGGAGCACTGGAAAATGGTCCACAAAAACTACATAACTTGATAAAAGTCAAGGTAGTTAAACTGCTTAGAATCAGAGAACAACTGCAATATGAAATTTTACACATTTTTGACATTAATGTGGTGCTTTTCTTTGAAAGACTAATTAGTATAAGTTTAGCTGACTTAAATGTACATTTAAGTCAGCTAAAGCAATGTTATGTCTGGGGGCCCTGATCAAACAAATTCCTTTTTATAGTTATGGTTATGGTGCAGTGTGGGCTTGAACATAAATTATTATTATTAGTTATGAATAAATATTAATACTTTATTTAATTAATCTATTCATAATATTTTATTACCAACTTTAAAAATGCCGGTTTACAAATCAAGACGCTGTATGATGGAGTGATATCGGGGATGACCTATTGCATGTTAGCAAGAAACAGCAGAGCCAATCGATGAGCTTGTGGGCGGTTTCTAAAGGGAAACTGGCTTCAAGATTTTCGCTGCTCGACTTGTCTTCATTTAAAATAGCATTTGGATGGAAAAATCTGCAGAGAACCATAACTGCCTTTTGAAAAAGTGCAGCGGACGTGTATAGGGTGACCAGATTCCAATTCATCGGACGTGGGACAAAGACTATGATTGTGTGGGGCAATGTGGGACACCAATGCATCGAGGTAGTCTAAAATAACTTGGCACATAACAGACTGCTAATAAAAACATGTATATGTATATATATACATACATATATACACACACATAGTCATGCTAAAAATTTTACACACCCCTTGAACTTTTTCACATTTTGTCACCTTACAACCACAAACTTAAATGTATTTCATTGATATTTTAAGTGAGAGACCAACACAACGTACCACATAACTGTGAAGTGGAATTAAAATGATACATAGTTTTCAAAATGTTAATCAAATAAAAATCTTAAAAGTGTGACGTTCATAAGCATTCAGACCCTGTACTCTGACTCTGATACACTCTGTGCAGGTGTCTCTTGTCAGGTTGTCACTATAATAGAATGTGTGTAACAACTCTGTAAGCACACCTGATGTGATTATAACTCAGCTCTGGGCCAGAGAACATTAAGATGTACACTGTATTAAGTATATAATGTCATTATTTCTTCTGAAAAGATGTGAATCACTGAATTTAGACCAACAACAAGAGATGATGTTAGGAGCTGTAGCAGAATCTCGGTTGTGTCTTTTGTTTTAACAACGTTCTAATAATATGCATTTATTAGGACTTCTGTTTGTTAAATATAACACAACTAGTGCATTATGAGATGTTCTGTTGTTTTCTGTGAAATTATGATAATAGTAGTTATTTAAATACAGAAACAACAGAAACACAGAGTGCGATTCGTTCTGCTCACACCGCTGTGAAGTGCGTGCAGGGGAGTCAGAATTCGGCACAACACCGGCGCTGTTCTGGCCTGTTTTGCATTGGTTTGTGTTGGTGGGCGCGCGCTTAACCTGCGTCCGCGGTTGACATGATCAAACAGCCCGCCCCGTCTCCTGATGACAGCCCTCACTGCTTTCCCCACACAGCAATCTGAGAAACGCCAGATTATAAAACACTGGAGTCTGACTATCAGTAACAATGCGGGACAACGTCTCAATTTGCGGGACGCGTGAAAAGTATTGAAAATGCGTGACTGTCCCGCACAAAGCGGGACATCTGGTCACCCTAGACGTGTACCCCTGTCACCCCCATTACATCCGTGGTGTTAAAAATCTTTGGCCAGCAGGGGGGCCCCTGATCTCTGGGCCCCCAAGCAATTGCGTGGTTTGCATGTTGGTTAAGTCCGCCACTGCATGTGATAAGAAGGACATCAACATATGTCATTGACTACACCAATGCCTTTGCCTCTGTTGACCACTCAAAACTGTGAGATGTTCCCAATCACCAGTGGCTACCAACAGTGGCCTTCAGATTAACCAGACCTCCATCCTCTTGAGTGCCTTTGGGATGGACTGACACAAATCTTATATGTGGCAGCTCCAATTCCCAATATTCATTCATTCCAGGCTAACATCTTGATCAGATATCTTCAAGGTCTTCAGAGGTCTTGTAGAGTCCAAGCGTCAGTGTTTCAGATCTGTTTTGGTATAGCATAATAAGCATTTGATTTTAATGTTGTGGCTGATTGATGTACAAACTTATGATGCTAATAATAAATCAGAGCCGTCACATACTTTAATTACTTTACATTTACACTTGATAAGAAGGATGTCATATACATATGATCCAGCATTGCCTTGGAGTCTGTTCACCACACATTATTAAAATGCCTTTAGGAGGATGGGAATACCAGAGCATCTCATCAGTTTAATAAGGAATCTCACAGATCAAGAAGCCAACAGACAAGTGGTCCACAGACTGTTTCAGCTTTGGAAAAGGAGTTAGACTAGGCTGCATTCTGTCACCATAAATGTACACTCTAATAAGAGAAGCAGGACTGCAGAAAGATGCATCAATAACCTTCCATTTGTAGATGACTCAATCAGGAAGATCCTGAAGGCCTTTGTAAGGAAAGTGATGAGACTTCTGCTGAATATAAAGAAAACAAAAGTCATAACAACAGTAAAGACTACTACCTTTGTCATTGTGTAAAGAGATTATCTGGTCTTGAAGCTGAAAAGTTGTAGTCTGATTTTAGTAACTTCTTAGTTTATGTGGAAAAAGTTTTTTTGTTCTTGAAATTAGTTCACTAAGTTAAGTCTTGGGCTCAGAAAAATGTTTTGGTTTTTGAATTTAATAGAAGATACTTGTGTAACAATTGTGTAAATCACCGCAGCATCTTTTTGGCTGCAGTTGCAAGCTTATTGTCATTTGTGATGAATGATTAAATGACAAATTAAGGGTTTAATCTTTATTTATAAAGCACCTTCATGCATAAATGCAGCTGAAAGTGATTCACAAAGTGTTTTACCATAAAGAAAGAGATAAAAACATAACATATAAAATGCAAAGTTTAGAAAAAAAAAATATAAAATGAAATTAATTAATTTTAACATAATTCATGAACTAAAATCAGCATAGCTTTAAAGTAACTATTCATTAAATATAAACATAAAATATAATCAAATAAAAAATAGCTTAAATTAAATTACAGAATTAATAAACAGCTATAAAATGAGAATTATTTGATTATAAATTAAACAAAAATAAAATTGGTAAATAAAATCAAATAAATCATAAAAAAGAGTTTATAAAAGTACGTCTTGAGCTGCCTTTTAAGTTATTGTACTTATGTTGACTGTCTAATCTACACTACCAGCCAAAAGTTTTAGAAAGTTTTAAAACTGTTATGCACCAAGTTGGTCAGGGGTTCATCTAACAGCAGGATAATGACCCAAAACATAAGTCCAATCTCTGCCAGAACTACCTCAGGAAAAAAACAATAAGATGGTCAACTTAAAAACTTGGAGTGGCAGCACAGTCTCCAGACTTAAACCCCATCCAGCTGATTGGGATGAAGTGAAGAACTGTGTGAAGAAAATTTGATGTCTATTTTAGAAAGAAGGTCACGAGTGTGTTCAGCTGTTATATCTGACAAAGGAGCTACTTTGTGTTCAAAGTTTAGACACATTTTGGTCTATAAACTGATTCCATGAGCTATGCTTTCATTCCAGAGTGCAATGAGACATTAAACTCAATCATTTTACATACAAAATGGGAAAAATCTCTGAAATGTTTGACCAGTAGTGTATATTGGTAAGTTGTTCCATTTAAAAACAAAATGATACATTCACCTCTAAGCATATTCAGCTGTCCAGTGACATTATATCAACAGCAGTATAAAAAGATGTGGCGGCTGGCTTCATGTGTATCATAGGAATCACATGCTAGCCTTCATCCTTTCAGTGAGGTGATGTAGTGTGTGGTAGAGGGAGACCTAGATAGTTGGTGGAATTGGTCACAACCAGAAAATCAGGCAAATTCATCATTGACCCATTAACACCAATGGGAGATTTTTGAAGTTTCTTTAAACATTAGCGTCTTGACAGATTAGCCTTACAATAATCTGCCATTACATTAAAACCACTCACAGATTAAACAAATAACATAGATTGTCTCACAACAATGGTGTATGTGAAGGTCTGGAATATATATACAGTATATATACACATACATAGACATCATGTTGAATGATGGAAATAAACCTGCAGACCTGAAACACTTTGACAATGGCCAGATGACTGGTCACATCATTTCCAAAGCATGGAGATGCATGTGGCATCTCCAGTCACCAGTAGCTTTCCACCAAATGAACTTTGGTATTTGAACTAGTTCCATCCAGGAATCTAAGGAACCTTGGCGCTGTCTAGTGGACCGGCCCTCATTTGTAACAGATTTGTTTGGAACCAAGGAGCATCATCAATGGAGGCCATTTCACAATGCACTAGATAACTAAATAGATAGTAAAGAAAAGTTAATAGAGCCCCTAATGCTGCTTTTATAGTTTCTATAAGCCCCTAATTCTAGCAGCAAAATCCAATGTGTTTTTTTTTCATAATTAGTTCATGCAGAGCGTTTTTGAAAAAGGTTCTATATATAGCCCCCAAAAGGCAACCATTTTCAAAAGGTATCTATATAGTACCATCTACAGCACATTCCTCATCAATCTGTATAACCCTTTTATCATGCAAAAAACATTTTCAAAAAGGGTTTGTACAGAACCATCTACAACCAATTTCTGATCAATCTGAAGAACCATTTAACCACGGAAAGAACCCTTTATCTACAAGAAGGGTTCAAGTGTTCGTGGTTCTATAAAGAACCATTTTCTTTACTATAGATCCCTTGCAGAACCAGCTTTTTTTCTTTACTATAGATCCCTTGCAGAACCAGCTTTTTTAAGAGTGCAGGCTAATAAACTGAAAATGTTCAGCAGTAATGCACTAGTGAAACAAATGTAGATATTACGCTTAAGGGTTAACTTCAAGTCCCTGTCCTCTGTGTGCTGCACACATGAGGCTTATGGAGGACAAGCAGCATGGCCCGTTTTGACAGAGCTCCATTAATAATGTAATTTAGTGTTACTGAGAGACACTTAGCCAAAGCATCTCAGGCTGATCACAGCAGGAGCAATCCTGTTACAGCATGACTTCATGACTTCCCGTCCAAAGTGTGATCAAAGGGCAGTGTAAACTCAACTCTCACACACACACTCTTACACTTCTCAGAGCCAGACGCCCTTTAATGCGAATGTCAACATAAGGCTTTTGGCTCCTGCTTTAATATGCAACATTTTGGAAGATAAAGATGGCTTCTGAAAATGGTCAGCAGGCGTGAACTCGCTCGGCTCTACCCGCTGTCCAAAAATGAGTACTACATATCACATGCTTGTTTGCAACGGTTCTTTATTATTCAAGTGAGTTAGAAAGTTTTCAGATGTGGTCTACATTCATAAAGTCCCAATGCTTGTAGACACCACTTCCAATGAATGTTTTCAGAAGTACTACCAATAGAATAGGACTGTCTACAACAGATAAACATGAACCTATTGGCACCATACCTAATGCCAGGCTGGGCTAGATTAGTATAAACACCCCCAGCATTGAACTGTGGAGCAGTGGAACTGTGTTCTCTGGAATGATGGTGATCCATTTGGGCATGAGATGAGGTGGTGATCATCTAACTATCATCATTTTGTGCAGTCAGATTCTTACACCAGTGCTCCAGTATCTAGTAGAAAGCTTTCCCTGGACAGTAGAGACAGTTACTCCAAGAAAAGAAGGACAAACTCTTTAAATACCCTTATTTTTAGAAGAAACAATAAATGAACAAGTGTCCAAATACTTTTGTTCATAATGTATGATCAGTTATAACACTTTTACATCCTCACCAAGAAAGAAGAAAATGAATTATATATATTTTTCTTTTTTTTTTTGTGGGGTGGGTGTGGGGAAGATATGGAGTGGGGGGGCAATAATAAAAACAGTCAATGTTTTGTTTTTTAGGTTTTTTTATCTACTTTAAACATAAAATTAGATGGCACTTATCAGAAAAATACTGTACAATAATGCTAATTTAGTTAACTTTTTAAACAACACTTGTCTGTGTGGGTGTGTAACAGCACTAATGGTTTTTCAGCATTTGATCCAGTTTATTCCTTGTGGTTTGGCTATGAAGCATTGCTGGTTTGCCTTCAGACAAAAAAAGCATGGTTGCAAGTGACCTCTAATGGATGTTTTTAACCTCCCATACCTCTACCGATTGGTAGAGATGGCATAATCACATTGTGTTCAACACCTTCTTCAGTATTATATAGTGACTTAAATGTGCTCTACCAAATGGTTGAGCAGAATGTTAAAGGGATAAGGGTGACAAACATCCTCAGAAGTAATGTCTAATCATATACCCCTGGAATTGAGTAGTGGGTTTGATGGGTTTGGGTAGTGTCCAGTAGCGGCTCAGTCACAGTGGTGATTAAAGGCAAGACCGTCATTGAATTCTATGAAAATATCAGACCGTAACTTCAGCAGGTTGAATGACTTGAGGAGTAGTGGGGTAGTTTCTGCTTTGAGTAAGAGAGCTGGGTCTCCTTGATGAGAGGAGATGAACTGATGTAAGGAGGAGAAGAGATGGTGGCATATGCAAAAATGAGAGGTGGAGATGGGAATTAGGGCATAGGATTGGAAAGTGTGGAGCTTTAGGCACGGTCCTCTTCCTAAACTTTAGTCATTTCAGAACTCCATAAAGAGTTTACAAAATTAAAGAATAATAATTAATAATGTTCTGTTAATAAGAATGTCAAAGTTGACCAAATGCACATCATACTGCTGGGTCTAATTATTTTAGAGGCTAATGGACTTGAATAGTGTCCAGATTTCACACATTTACAGTTTTCAATTAAAGGGTTGAATCCTGTCCAGTGTTCACACATTTCCAGTTTTGACCGGATGTAGCAGCACCCGAGAAACTTTCAGTATTTTCATCAAAAAACAGCTACTGCTAGTGCATATACAAAAATTAGAATATAATGAAAAAGTTCATTTAGGTTCATAATTTAATTTAAAAGGTAGACTCATATTTTATATTAATTACACATTTCAATTTTATTTTTTTTGTTTTAATGTCGATACTGGCTGAATAGATATTTACTCAAACTCACAATGAAATATTCTAATAGATTGAGATTGTGGATTTCTGATTTTCATGAGCTATAAGTCAAACTGATCAACAATAAAACAGAAAAGGTTTGAAATCTCACTTTAAGTGTAATGATTGTAATTTTTCTCAATGTTGAGATGTCGACATAATTTGTTGGGATGCACTAGTGTATAACACCTCTACATTTGCACACGTCACCCCACTGCTCATTGAGCTACACTGGCTTCCGATTGCTGCCTGGATCAAACACAAAGCCTGCACGATCGCCTATAAGGTGATGACAGAGCAGGCTCCCCCTTATCTACACTTGCTCTTAAAAGCTTACGTCCCTGCCCGGTCACTGCGCTCCTCCACTGAACGTCGCCTTGCTTTGCCTAACATTCACACAAAGCAATCCAGACTGTTCTCCTCAGTAGTTCCCAGATGGTGGAACAAGCTGCCTACCACCACTAGAGCAGAGGTGTCCCTCACTGGGTTCAAGAAACTCCTAAAATCCGAGCTCTTCAAAGAGCACCTGCTCTAGTGATCCCAAATACTCCCCATGAGTACTGATATGCACTCAGCATTCAATATTGAAATATTAATTCTAGTATACTAGTACTAGTAAATACTAGTACAACTCTAGTATTTTTCACATTTGTATTTTCCCACTATTGTAAGTCGCTTTGGATAAAAGCGTCCGCTAAATGTAATGTAATGTAATGTAATATAAGCACCCTGGACAAAAAAATGAGTCACTTTGCATGTTTAAAGTGGTAGTAACAGGCTCCTGCAGATACCATTGCACAAGGATGATCAGGCTATAAATACATATAAATATAAAAAGTGTGACTGGATTCACAGATTGAGAAGAGGTGGTACAGTGCAGTGAATGCCTTGTTCAATGTGTTACAAATGGGAAACAATCAGATGTTAAATGATTGGCTAAAAGTAGTTATTGCAAAGGCCACAGTATGTGTATTGAAGCATACAGTCAAACATGTTTACCAGCAGTGATAAAAATTCCAGTCTACAGGACGTTCTTATCAGAATTGTGGCCAACTTGCATGCCACTCTGCTCCATATGTTCTTAGTATGAGTTTTGTTTCAGACATTGGGTGGGAAAAACTTGCGTCAACTTCTTACCTGAAAGTAGAGACAACCTGCCCGTGGTCCCTGTCCATCAGTTTTGTCTTTTGGCCTAAATTTTGAGAAGAATTTTCTGTAGACTGGGATTTTTGCCACTGCTGGTAGACCTGTATGACCATACGCTTCAACCTGCACTAAAATTACAACCACCTTAAACACACAAGTGACTTTTTTTTGGGAAGCTTATATGTTCTTCTGCTTACCATTGCCATTCTGCACCAGGGCAGACTAGTGTGAATGATTGCAGCATCTTCACAAATCAGAACATCAAGTTTTGAATCTGAACCCAATCGTAGGCCAACACACCTGACTGCAACAAATAAGACACTGTATAAAACTCCACATCTCAAATTCCTGATATCATGTGTTACAGGGAGACCTAGATAGTGTGTGGAATTGGGCACAGCCAAATTAGAGGAGTAAATCAGGCTCCCCCAACTCTTCAGCACATTTTTTTTTTCAGTTTATTTAAACACTTATTAGTTCAAATTATTAGCTTTACACCAACCACCCATTACAATAAAACCAATGAACATGATTTATTATTTCATAACAGTGGTGCTTCTGTAAGTCTGGGATATATTAGACAATAAGTGAGCACTCAGCTCTCTTTGATGTTGTGTTGAAAATTGGAGATAAACATGCAGGCCTGCTGACCTGAGCCATTTTGACAAGAGAAAAATTGAATTCAGCAGTTGCCCCCAAATTCTCCAGATCTCAGTCCCAATGAGCATCTATGGGATGGACCGAATCAACAAGTCCAATCTGTGGCAGCACCATTTCACAACTTTCAGGCTAATGTCTTGGCATCAGATACAACAGGACACCTTCAGAGGTCTTGTAGAATCCTGGCCTGCCTGCAACAGACCTAATTCCTGATAGCTTCTGCTCAACTGCATTAGTAACAATGCTAAATTAGCTACTGACAATGACAGCCAAAACCCATCAAAAATAGTCATCCGTTATTGAAGGTTTCCAATTTCTTCCCATGTAAAATAGATATTGGATACTTTTCATGTGCATTTGATAAATGTTAAGGTTTCAGACACAGTATCCTTTCTAGAGGACTATTTTAACATGCTATTAAGAGTAGAAGTGTGTGATTTCGGACACAGTATGCCCTACTCTCTGAAAGCTGCAACAGCAGCTTCTTTGCGCTGCTTTACAGCACTTTGTGGCATTTTTCCGCTTATCGCTACTGCACAGGGCTTGTTTGTGTTGTTCAGGCCGCCTGCGTTAAAAAAGGGAGATCTATTGCTCCCTCGCTGCTTTTAACGATCTCATTTTCTCTCCTCCCCTTGCTTCTTTTTTTCCCGATGCTCGTGTCTCCTCGCTTGTGTTGGCTTACTTTAAAGATTAGACTACAGCCACCCTGACAGCAGAGGACTTTTATCCTGTTTCTTGTTTTCTTTTTTTTTCTTTACACTATTTTCTAATTTGCGTTCTGCTTTTTTTTATTCCCGTCAGTAATCCTTCCCACACTGCTGTGGTTTCTTCAGGGGGAGATAATAGAAGGGGAGAGAGACAGAGAGAATGGCACAGCAAACAAGCAAATACATTTCCTCTGATACTCACTAATCTATTTGTTACCTATTTTGGTCAGTTCACAGGATGGCGGCTGTTTCACTTATTGAAAAATTTCACTTATTGATGTACAGATACACACACATGCAGCTTGTATAGACCCTGTAGAGAAGTACTGCCAATAGAATAGGATTCTCTGGAGAAGATAAACATGAACCTATTGGCACCATGTCTAATGCCAGGCATGGGCTGGAGGGGTATAAAGTCCCTCAGCATAGAGCACTGGAACTGTGTTCTCTGGAACAATGGAGCTCCATCCAATATTTATGGGATGAGTTGGGGGTGAGGTTTGGTGGTGATCATTCACATCCTAACCTCACACTAGTGTCACTGAATGCAAACAAATCCTCACAGCAATGCTCCAAAATCTTGTAGAAAGCCTTCCCTGGACTGTAGAGACAGTTACTCCAGAAAAAGCAGAACAAACATATATCCCTATATTTTCTCCATAGAAAGGGTAAGGAGTGATTTTTGAAGTTGTGTGATACATTGTTTTATTGTTTTATTTGGATCCCCATTAGCTGCTATTAAAATAGCAGCTATTTTTCCTGGAGTCCCAGAAACATAACATACATAACAATCACACATCAATACATCATTTCCTTGATATGGACATGATATCAAGTTTATCTCAAGTTATCACAGGGCAGGCTCGTGGGAGTTGGTGAAACTGGAATACCAAATTCTGATTGGAATCCAACTGCAACTATGGTCAGGCAGCCCTATCCACTGTGCCCGGGCTGCCTTGGTCAAGGGCACTTCAGTCATGACCTGCCTTGGAGGTCAAACCAGTGACCTTCCAGTCACAAGACCAGATCCTTAACCACCAGACCACAACTGATACATAACATTTACAAAACGTTTGAATGGAAAACTGAACTACTGCTGTCTGATCACTGACTTCTTCATTTGGGATTCTGAGTCAATTGTCCAAACCTCTGACTGATTCTATGTCAAACTCAGTCTCTCATCTCTTCTGAATCATGCTGACATTTATACTAGGTTTCTTTTCACGATTCCCAGAAGATGGCCCAAGTCTAGTTCTTTGCTTGTGTTTCTAGGCAAACCCTGAAGCTTTTGACTGCGGAACTCAATCATACCAAATCAAGGACAATCTGGGGAGTAAACATGAAGCTCATTGTTCATGTTTTTCCACTGTAGTCTCGGGATGGTGTGTTTGTGATGGACAAACTGTGAAAAGACAGACCCAAGAACTGTGCCTCATTTTAGAGGTTGCAGTTCCCCAGCAATATATTTAATAGGCCACTATATGGGTGGCATAAAGTATCAGTATCCTTGTAATAGGATTTGTTTGTGTGTGTATGTGTGTGTTCAGACTGGAACAGCAGATGTTTCCTCACTTGAAAACCCCTTCTGCTTGGATGCTGCCTTGGGCTTTTGACAACAGTGAGGCTGCCATGTCAATAGTGGGGTAACAGGCAGAGAGACACCAAAGCACCACAGCCAAGAGTTCTGCTCAGCCAATTTGTGTGTGTGTGTGTGTGTCTGTGTGTCTGTGTGTCTGTGTGTCTGTGTGTCTGTGTGTGTGTGTGTGTGCGTGTGTAGGTGTGTGTGTGTGTGTGTGTCTGTGTGCGTGTCTCTCTGTGTGTGTGTGTGTGTGTGTGTGTGTGTGTCCCTAGAGGTCTATGTGCTCCATGGTGAGAAAACAGAGTGGAACATTTATCACAGCTTTGAGGGGGAAAAAAAACTTACTGGACATATTCACACATGCTCTGAAGCTGGTCACAATCTGGCACAAACTCAGATCTGCAGATGGAGGGAAGGACAGAGTCAGGGCAGGAAATAGAGATGGAGAAGAGAGGGATGAAAGGAGGAGTTGGATATTAGCTTTCTCACCATGGAAACTCTGCCAATATATCTAAATGGCCAATCGCAATCCAGGAACAGATGCCATAGCCGGTAGGGACATTACTTGCAAAAGGTGCTGTAATTGCTGGAATACTTACAAGGGACAAGATTACACAAGATGTGACCTGAAACTGTAGACTCCACTCAGTCAAACAGTACATTAAACTTTCAAAATGTGCTTAAATCTGATTTTATTAGATCTGATCTTTCTGCCTTGGTGGTTCATTTACATTTATGCAGTAGGCAGCTTACAATTTAATCATATTATAGAATAAAGTTCTAGGAGCCCAAGGACTCTTTTCGGTTTGGCTTACTTGGATGGGGTTTGAATGCCAGCCTGCCATATGGATGGCAGCCTTTTTACCCACTACTCTACACCAAGCATATTCTTCATTAATTTTTCATTAAAATTTTCATCATTTTCATATTCTTCATTACATTTTTTTTTCAACAGTGGCCCCCTTAGAGGACTCACATGTACACATTTTTGTATGTTGGCCACTATCACTATCCAGGTCCATCCATCATAGCAGCACCTTCAGGCAGTTGTTTCAGTCATACAAGACCAGGTTTTTATGTCTTTGGAAGGCGAGAGAAACCCAAGCTAACTATTCCCAAATAAAAGCACTGGTATAGTCTCCCTCCCGTAGCATTTCTTCAGGCTACTAGGCATACATATAACTCCACTGCAGGGTTGTGGGGCAAGAGGAATGGGATGGGTGGAGCTTTACCAGCAAGATGATTGGTTCTTCTTGTTGAAATTGTGGGATAAAAGTATTACTAAGGTCAGCTGTTCTTAAAAATAGGATGTAGGCTACTGTCTGGAAGTCAGTACAATACAAAGTGACATTTAGTTCAAAAACACTTCTTATAAAATGTCTATGCCAGCATGCCTAGTATTTGCTAACGCTTTGTTCATGGTTGAGATTTTGTGTAAAACTGACAACCCATTAAAAACAACTACACAGCAAGCACTACTAGTGTAGCCAAATACAAATGATATGTTTTTGTGCAATTACCAAACATCTGCAAACTAGTATTAAAATAGTAGTAAACTGAAATCATCATAGATACATGATATATATTTGATAAATTAATAGCTTGTACCAACTTTAGCAGCAATAACATGAAGTAATATTCTGTATGACTAACAGGCTCTCACATCATTCTGAAGGAATTTTGGCTGAAGTTTCTTTACAATGTTGCTTCAATTCATTGTGGTTTGTGGACATTCATTTATACACAGCTCTCTTAATGTCCTGTCACAGCATTTTAATTGGGTTGAGGTCTGGACTTTGACTGGGCCACTGCAACACCTTGACTGTTTTCTTTTTGCAACATTTGTGTATATGTGCTGGTGAGCTTGGGATTATTGTCCTGTTTCATGGCTCAGTTTTGTCCAGGCTTTAGCTGTTAGATACAGTATATTACCTCATATTTGACTCTAGAATATTTTAGTACACAGAGGAGCTCATAGTCAACTCAGTGACTGCAGGTCCAGTGGCTTCAAAACAAATTCAAATCATCACCCCTCCACCTCCGTGCTTGACAGTTGGTATGAGATGTTTGTGCTGATATGATTTGGTTTTCAGCAAACCTGAAGCTGTGAGTTATGGCCCAACTTTTGCACTTTGGACTTGTCTGTGCAAAAGACATTGTTCCAGACGTCTTCTAGTTTGTTCAGATGCTACTTTAGAAACTTTATCCATGCTGCCATGTTCTTTTTAGAACGTTCTTTCTCCTGGAAACCCTTCCAAACATACCATACTTGTTCAGTCTTTCTCTGTCATGAACTTGAACATTTAACATGCTAACTGAGGCCTGTAGAGTCCGAGATGTAGTTTCTATGAGCATTTCATGGTCTGAGCTTTGGGTGTGTTTGCTGGGATGTCCACTCCTGGGAAGATTGCCAGCTGTCTTGAATGTTTTTTCACTTGTGAATAATCTTTCTCATTGTAGAATGATGGACTTTGGAAATCTCTTTTCAACCTGTCCTAGAATGATGGGCAGCAACAGTTGCTTCTCTGTGATCACCACTGATGTCTTTCCTACTTGGCAGTGTTAATACACACCTAAATGTTCTAGAATAGCAAACTACCAGAACCTCTATTCTGATGGTCACACTTTCTGATAATCATTTAGTCAAGGATGTTTGATTAGCAGCACTTGGTTGATACCCACTTAGTTCCTATGGAAGCAGTAAGGGTATATAGGTTCACAGGTGTAGCAGTAAATGATATATGAAATTTGATTTTAGCTACACAAACCAGCTTGACTGGGTGTTTCATGCAGAAACATTACCTGGCACTACTGTGCAATTTCAGCTTCTAGAACAGTTTAGCATAAATGAAATTTGTGAGGCTTGGTTCACAGAATCAGCTCAGGTGATGCCTGTTCCTCAGCTCAGTACTTTTATTTGTGTAGAGTTGATTTAATTGAACCTGGCAAAAAGTTAAGACCCAGATTGATTGCTAAGCTCGGTCGCAGTTCAGCAAATGTCATTGGGGCTTCGTAACCGTGGTGATGGTCAATTTCTGCGACAAGTAGAAGGTCAGCACCTCTGTGCCATCGTGTTTGATCTGGAAGAGCGGGAAGTTGATGAAAAGTACTAGAAGTTAAGTGCCTCTCTTATACTGTCTCTCATCTCACACAAGCTTTTTCCACTGTCTTGTTTAATATTCTTTCTATCTTCTTTTCCACATCTCCTCTAGCAAAGTCATTCCTTCTTCCTTCATGTCTTCCCTCCATTAGACCCGCATTCTTACTCCTGCCTGATCTCTATGCTATTTTAGTGGATATACACTACATGGCCAAAAGTATGTTGCCACCCATATATCAGTTCCAAAAAAGTTGGGACGCTGTGTAAAATGTAAGTAAATGTTTGTGCATATCTCACAAACCCATATTTTATTCACAATAGAACATTTACTATTTCATGAAAAATATTGGTTTTGTACAATTTGGGTTGTAGAACTGATTCTTTCACCACAGGGCTACATACGTAAGAATCTGACTTTTATTATATCCATGCACACACTAGAGTGGACACACATGCCTGGAGCGGTAAAGTAGCCCCATCCTACGCAGTGCCTGGGGAGCAGTTGGAGGTTAGGTGCCTTACTCAAGTGTACTTCACCCATCTTCTATTATGTAGGGGATTGAACTGACCCTTTTGTCCCACGTCCGCTTCTCTAACCTTTAGGCTATGGTGCCCCATTTTAGCATCAAAGCCTTAAGTTTTAAATAAATAATTTTATTCTCTTTTTATTTACATTTCTTTACATTTTACATAGCATCCCAACACTTTTTGGGATTTGTATTATTTTTATGTACTATTTACAAAAAAAAAGCATCCACCACTCCGGTGCTAACTGACAGTAATATTTTCACATGACGACACAAAGGAGTTCCCCTTCAGTCAGCTTTCTGAATAACCAGGATCAACTTTGAAAAGTTTCTCTTGTGCAGTAGAAGAGTACCTCCCAAGGCAGCCATTTAGTTGAAGTTCTCCACTTCTCTACAGGGGCTGAAGTTTTGCGCATGTCGTTGTAGCAGATGTAAAGACAATGGGACCCTACGGGTACGCTGTGTTTTCACCTTGCTTTTGTCTCATATGAATCATTGCCTCATCTCTGCAGGTGGAGCAGCAGGGTAAGGAATAGAAAAACCCACTCACACTAGGTGTTTAACAAGCCAGTGGGTTTTCTAGAACGAGGATATTGTAGTGCTTTGTCTCCGGCAGGCTACGGTTGAACACATTTGGGGATTTAGCACTGAGCCAAGTAGAGATAAATGAGAAACTCTCAGGGGCATTTGATGATCTGATTTGAGAGGCATATGATGATCTAAGGTGGCTGGCACCATAGTTAGTCTCAATTCCTGAGAGCTACAAAGACATCCTGTTGAAAGGTTTTTACTGAAATTTAGTGAAGCCACTCTTATTAGTGGACTTCATCAAAGGTAATATTGCTAATGCAAATGATGTCATCCAGTTAAAGGCTTGAATGACCGAAAATAAACTCACTACAGTACAGCTCTATGAATATACTGTCTCATCTGAAGCTGTTTGAACAACAAGGCTAATTTTCTTTGAAGACGTCTTGATCAAAACATGAATACAAGATGACAGATTAGAAGTTCAGCTTCTATTCCTGATATTTCCTTCTAGATCTAGAAGTTAAACGCTTTAGAACTTGGTACCTTTTGTTTTAACCCAATCATTTTCCAAGTGAGCAAATACTGGAACATGTGGCAGGTGTTTATTGTTGCTCATGTGTGCCCTATTGGTTCTGAATGTCTATTATTGATACAAGCCCTTCATTTTACCTGTGAAGCATTTGCATTTGTTGGTAAACCAACACAAAGACCAGAAGCCTGTGTATGGGAGAAGAACAAGCCATTTTGAAGCTTTGAACAGAGGAAAAAATGTATCAGATCTATTGAGAAGTATTTGGCATACAATGATTTAGAATTTCCTGAAAAAGAAAGAAACCACTGATGAACTTACAGAAAAAAACATCAGTCAGTGACATAAAGTTGGCTGGTCTGCCATCCCTGGTGCCAAGCTTTATCTAGTTGTAAATTTAAAGAAATAAAAATTGACATTATTTTTATGTCAAACCCAAATGTGTTCAGTGTATAGCATAAACAAAAGCCCTAGGGTGGCAATTCCAGTACTTTTTTATACCATATGACAAGGTTTGCAGCACCTATATATAAACAAACACAATAGTCAGGTGCAGCAGAGTGTAATCTAAAAAGGGGCAGGTGAAGAGTGGTAACATCTCAGAACCTGGTAACTTCATTTGATGTTCTAGAGCTGCTGTAGTGAAGGTGTACAGAGAATGGACTTCTTGTACATTGAATGCTTCCCAATAGCATAACAGTGGTGCCCCATGGCCCAGTGATACAACAGTGGAATGACGACTCTGATGATGAACACAGTAAGCAACAAGGGAAGTGTCAGGGATCATCATTCAACAAAAAAGTAATATCAATGAGATGGAAATAAACAGTGGAACAAATTGTGACTGGAAGGTGGAAAAACTCACATCTGCAGAGACCTCTACTTGCAGTGATAACCCAAAAGTTTTAGGGCACCCCATGGTTTCCACAGAATATAGCACTAAAGAAAGTAGGAATGAGTGAATTTACTGGAATCTGGACTTTGCAGAGTTTGCACACCAGGAACAATTTTAAAAATGAGAGGCTTGAGGCATAAAACCATATCAACACCAGTGTGGGAGTTGTTTTGATGGTCATTAGATGCTCATACCTTTTAGTTGTCCAAGTATAATGATGTTAAATTAGAATAATCCATGTAGAAATTACTTCAAGTATAACCAGGGTTCTAAATTAACTTTTTTGATCACCAGCCAATGTGGCTGGTAACTCTCTAAAGTTACCGGCCAATCAGAATTTCCACTAGCCAAATTTTATGTGGTAAAAATAAGAGAAATGAGTGCCACTGAATGCATTTGATCATTTTATTAACATTGTTAGCATGAAAAACACAACATATACCATAAAATATACACATAAAGTGCAAACAGGTTTGGTATCTATCTATCTGTATGTTTGTCTGTCTGTCTCTCAATCTCTGTCTGTCTGTCTCTCAATCTCTGTCTGTCTGTCTGTCTGTCTCTCTCTCTCTCTCTCTCTCTCTCTGTCTGTCTTTCTCGCTCTTTGTCCCACCTTTCTTGTTGTTTTTTGGCAGCCGCGGTAATTTTTAAAAGTAGCCAAAAAACCGCATTTTCACCCGGGACGGGATTTTCAAACAAACCTAAATTGACGTGAAAACCGTGAATCTGGCAACC